>JAWZYV010004934.1:0-11409 GCA_038373885.1 Cheiracanthium punctorium
ATTAGGTTCCCCAGCGAGGCCCCCAATTATATATATGCTGCTTTACAATTAGAGTAATTTGATTTATATCACAGTAATATGTATCAAAGTATTTTTTTTTATTTATTTCCCAGCTATTTATTACCACGCCTTTACACAGTGGCGTAACGGAGGACCCCCCACAGACCCCGTGTCACGAGGGTCTCCCCAAGAATCAGGACCCCCATCAGCTTTACAGTAGTTAAATGTGGGTTTCAGGCATCTAAGCTTAGTTTTCAAATATTTCATATCCTAATAGTCTATATTCCCTCTAAATTCCCGGTAAAGGGCCCTCCTCTCAATCCAGCTATCCGAGGGCCGCCCCCACAGTAGCCAGTCCGGGCCTGATTTATGCATTTTACAGCAATTTTACAAGACCACATTTTTTAAATTACAAAAACCGTTAGCGAACAAACTTCATTAACGTCGACTATGTTAATATGTAGTTAAACTTTTCACAATTCAATGAAACGGAATTAGCTCCAACCTTTCTATGAAGAAAAGTTGAACCATAATTTGGTTCCATTGATCAGTTTAAGCACCAAATCATTGTTCAAGGTTTCTCCATAAAACGTTTACAGCTAATTTAGCACTATTGAATGGTGAAATGCTTACTGCCTTTATTAACAGTGTAAAAATTATCTTCACCATTCCAGAATAATGCAGATCTGAAATTTGATTTTAAAAATGTAAATTGAAACATAGTTCTATAATAATTAAGATTGCTGTTATCATGAAAATAATATATATTATAAAGCTGTCACAATTACCTTGGATTTATCAGCAACTCTGTAGTGGAAGTAAATAATTTTATTGGAAAAATTAACATTATGAAAACATACTCGAAATTATTAACTCGCTCTTAAAATTTAAACAAAATATACGATTGTGTCAGTATGAGTCTGTATTCATCGTGGAATTAAATTTACATTTCTGTTAGTGAAATCATTAATTTCGCAATTTTAGATTTTAAAAAAAAGTTTTTTCGAGGGAAAATCAGACCAAAACAACTACGGCGGTTTAAAATCAAAAAGTTATTAGCCTTTAAAAGAAGTTGACTTGTAAGAAAAAAAGTGTAAAGTTTAAATATTTAAAAATATCTTGCAGTTTCAGTACATTTATTCTTTACAGTGTAGTACGATATAGATGAGAATAAGATAATGTTAATTAGAGTATAATGTTGTCTTTTTTACTTAAAAAAATAACAAAAGTGATAGGTACGAACATTGTTTATGAATAACTATTTGTCATTTCTTTGTAAGGTAACACACTTGTTGCATGTTTCAAGGAAACTGATAATAAAGTAGAAAAATTTTATTAAGACGAGGGATTTTCTTTTGCAAGTCTTAAGTGCATTTGCTTGTTCTGCTTAAACTATCATGTTTTATAAAAGTACTTGAAAGTAAAGTATTTTTAAATAATGCAATAAATAACACATAGTTATTTTACTGTTGGAGCCGTTTTTTATGAAAAGACATAAAGACGGAATGTGAAGCTGAGTCTAATTTAACCATAATAAAAATTTATATGGTATACTGAAATCACTAAAATGCAACAGAATTGGAAATTCTTTTTTTTCAATGCTGTGGTATAGTGAAAAACAATTAATTAGGAATTTTATTTAATCTCCTACTTTTTAAAAAGCTCTGCTGAATAGGAGTCTGAGAGTTTAAAGAAAGTATATGTTATTCCTAGAAGTATCTGAAATCTCTTTTTACTGAACTTTTATTTCATTAAGAGATTGTTAAGAGTATTAAGCTTTTGTTTTCACTTCAACAGTGATAATTTTCATTCGCGCACTCGCTAAGCTGTTTTTTTTTTTTTTTTTTTTTTTTTTTTTTTTTACAATTTGTGTTTACCTTTCCATTTTCTTTTCTCTTTCAAATTAGCTTTTAGCCAATAAAAATAGGTCAAAAGATCTTTCAATTTCATTTTCTTTCTGTTCGTATTGCTCAGAAAAATATTATTCATTTATTTATTTTTGCCAGCGCCATTTTAGCGCATATTGTTTTTAGATAAAACTTGCGAAACACGTTAGTGAGATCACAATAGTTTGAAAAATTTAATTTCACTAACTTGTAAACGAAATGTATTGGAGGCTTCTTTATTCAAACGAAGACTGCTTATTTTAAAAACATAAAAATATTTCATAGTAAAACACCTTCCATAGTAATTAAAACAACGTTTTCAAGAGCAGCTAACGGTTCTCCCTTCGTCAGAAGAAAGACACCAAGCTATAAGTAGGCTGAAATTTTATATTCTTTCAAAAAGGTATACGGGCAGAAATTAAATGTCCTCTGTCGGTTTTATATATCAAACATTGATTTTCATTAAAAATGAATAAACATATTTATTGCCACTTAAATTGTTTTACTACAGTAATAATTTCATTATTTACGTAAGATCAATTACTGGTCTCTCAAATTACTCATTTACTGGTCGCAACTACAGTGAATCATACTTATGTTAAATTTAGATTGTAATAATTAGAATCAATATATTAAAGACTTATTATACGTCGATGAAAAGCGCAGTCAACTCAAACTATTTTTGAGCCAATTCGATTTAGAAGACAACGGTATTTATTATTGAAAATTCGGAAACTGTGCCCACATGTCAGCTAACCAGTTGGCTGGAAAGGTTTTTTTCTAGTAGTTTCTGGTAAATTACTGTTTGAAGAGAGAGAGAGAGAGAGAAGTAAATCTCAAAACAAAGAATAAGTGTTGTCTAGCATAAATTTAGATTAATAAAGTTTAATTAATTTATCAAAGAAACGAATTTTTTTAAGATTTGAAAAAGTAAAATAAAAGTAAAAAGCAAATTTTTAAAATTATCCTTAAATAGAAAGAAAACGCTTCATATATAAATATGAAAGCAAACACATTCTACATAATCCTTGAATCCATATTACAATATATAATTACATTTTTAATAAATATTAATTTAAATTGCATGCAATATTTTGTCTATGACTTAATTCATTGTTGTAAAATACATGAGAGAAAAAACGAAGATATTAATAAAAAGAATGGCTCTAAATGAAGTTCAATTAAAGTGCTGACACAGGATTTAAATCATATCCCAATCTTTGCTCTTTTCATATTTATATATCATTTAAAAACCAGTGAAATTTATATGCCATACAATAGTGTGGTTAACAAATCTTTTGTTTTATTTGTATAAAACATGTTATTGGTATAAAAATTTGCATAACAAATAACATTTACGTTTAATACTTTTCAAGAATGCGAATTCATTAAATCTGAAATTCAAAGACACTTTTATTAAACATTTTTTAAGTGTTCAAACTGATTTACATTAATATAAGAGATTTTCAAATTTAGATTCTACTTCGAACGATGTATTCTAATTTTTTTTATATAAATGAAGTAAAAATATTACTACTACATCAAAAAATAAAATCTAAAATTGAGAAAATGAAATTTCAGCTCAGTAAATGCACATAAATCATTTCTTTAATATAAATTAAAATTCTTTCTACATTTTTCTACATTACGATTACATTATGATTACATTAGATTATTTGTAAATTTCTATATTTTGACTAGATTGCGACTGCACAAAAAAGTGTAATCGATCATAAAAGATTACGATTACACGAATTTTAATGAGTTTTTCTTCTCACCTTGGCGAATTAGGAGAGACAGACCAGGTTTTCTGTCTGTACAAATCCAGGGTGGATCCAGAATTTTTTTTCCAGGGGGGTGAAAAGATTGAATGTCGTTTAGAATGCATGGAGTTTGTCATCATTACCGCGGAGTCTTCTCCAGTTACGTGATATTCTGCTGTGCTTTCTCATGGTCACAAATGACTATCACCACCTTCCAGTCACACTGAGAGTCCATACCTCGCCGCTTAACTTCTGGTCTGGCTGCAAGAGGAGTCAATTTAAACTATTAGATAGGTAGTAATAATAACGTGACTCGATTGCGTATGTGCTTCGTGCATTTGACCGGTTTTATCACTGTAAGAAAATTATTAAATTATCTTGATAAATTAAAAAAATGTACTCAATGTCTAGTCGGTTTTAATTATAACAATCTCTAAATTGAGACAGTATAAAACACGCTTGTAACTGTGTAAATGAGTTTTAAAAGAAAACAGGAAACACACACGCATACTCAAAAAGACCTTCGTTGACTGAAAAAGGAAAGAGCTCTTTCATGACTAAGTCAATGTTTAGCGATCGACTGGTGGCTAGTGAAATTTTTTGTTCTGTGAAATTTCTTAAATGTGAGTGAATAAATAACATTTGTTCACGATACTCAAATAACGCAAGCAGCTTAAACTTTCTCAAAGTGCATATTGACTGACGCTATTTAAAACCTACTAGAAAGAAAAAAATATTCGAATTTAATTTATCAATGGTTCAATCAAATGAACACTTACTTTTATTGAGTTACTTGAATGAAATCAGATTTTCGTGTTGTGTAATAGTTTCAGCTATAAATGAATTATAAATTGCTAAAGCGGGGAAAATTTTTAAGTAGATATACTCCCAGAGCCTACAATTACGAAATATAATAAATATTTGCTGAATCGCAAAGGTTTTTCGAAAACAATAATCTTCTAAGATTTATAAAGATTTTTAAGAAGTGAAAATATATTTTGCAAATCTTTATTTTGTTTAATTAGACAACTTCGAACCTAGTTACAAATAATTACAATTAAATATTGAAGCCTTTTTTATATCATTTTTGGAAGACTCAGTATAGACGTAGAAGAGAAATCAAATTAAAAGATAGATTGATAAACACTTTCCCGAAAACACAGGCGAATTTTCGAGAGGTTGTGTAACGCGTTCTTCTGTCCGTCGTCAGTCAACGCCCCCTAGAGCGGAAAGCCGCGGCGCTTACTTGTGGCGTCACACCGAGTAGCTAAAGCAAAGCGTTTCCATTGGGTTTCTCCTCTCTCCCGCGGGGTGAGGGCGTTGCGTCAGTTCGCCTTAAGGCAATGTCGCCTTTCCTCGTGCATTTTTTAATTAAATTTTCTTTGTATTTTTATGTTTTTTCGTTAATAAAATCATTTATGATATTCGGGAACTTTTTTTAGAGAAAATGAAACTCTTCCCGATATTATGTGACATGTACAGTATTATATACTAGAAGATAAAACTCGTCGTGGAGGCGATTACAACGGGCGCTAGAAAAGCATTTGACAAAAATATCTCTACTTAATATAAATAACATCCCATTGCATTTTTATTATATACCGAAATCAAACTTCACGCTCTACTGGAAGCATGCGGAAACTTTTCGCATTCGAACGATTTCGTTTTCTGGGAACAGTCCCTCTTATATCAATGCTTCATGCAGAGGTAATCATTTTATTTGTGAAAAAAAATTAAACTGGATAATATGGAAAAACCATTTTAAGTGAATTGGAATCGCAATTTTCCCTTCAAAGTCTGATAACCGTGGCTTCAATATGACGTCAATATCAATTGCAATACCTGATTTTGTCACGCAAATGAATGTTTTTACTCTCGGAAATAAAATAGAGCTGAAAATAGCAAAAAACTCGCTTACAATTTATTAACGCGCGGAGTTTCGGATTGTTTTCTATTTTTTTTTTTTTTTTTACATAATTATAAAATATTTCAACCCGACCGCGCAAACGGTGTGGATTTTATTACGTTTTTTGTGCTTAACTTTTTAATCTTCTTGGAGTAATGGGGATAAAAGTTTCATCTTAAGAGTCATCGAACCGGAATTGTCCCAGTGGGTCAAGGATGAGCGCAACTATAAAGTAGGATTGTACTTTATTGTGTAAATAGAGCCTGTAATTCCAACTAATGGTCCTGCATGAAGGCTCGGTAAAATATTATGTAACTACTGATTTATTGTAATAAGAAATTAGGTAAACTGGGATAAAAAAAATCTATTTTCTATCGAAAATCTTTAAGCAATAAAAAAATGCGCACGCCATAGATTGTTCAAACGGCATTTTAACAGAGAAATTTATTATTGTCTGGCCCATCTTCTATACTATTAAAATCTGTGCGCGTCTGTCTGTGTGTGTGTGTGTGTGTGTGTGTGTGTAACATCATCTCCTCCTAAACGGCTGGGAGTTGAGTTTCGAACTAGGTATCCACGAATTTGGAAAATTTCGAGAAAGAACCCCCGCTAATTTAAATTTCGAAATTCGAATTAGTTTAGGAGATATTGATAAAAACCCGTCAAAAACGTCCGTTTTTGCTCTCCGCAATTCCATGATTGTAAACCCTGTAGTCAAAAGAGTGAGAAATAAGCATCGAGGTTGGCATGTTTGGCTGTTTTATTAAATTATTTAGACTCCTGCAGTAAAAATAAAAGAATAATGATTTTTTTCTGTTTAGATTATTTACAAAGTTATTTTTTAATTAAAATATTGCGTTCATGTTAAATCAGAGCTGGAATTCAATGTGTTTTATGTGTAAAAGAATAAGGGATTGAGAGATTTCCGAGACTAATATGTATATTTTTTAGTTTGGCCAAAAAAAAAAAATGGCTCATTTGGCGATTTTGAGAAAGTAGTAGGTTCTACCGATTTGTACAGTTTTGGACGCAAATTACTGAGAGCGTAACGAAATAGTATTTTTAATAACAAGTGTAAGTTTTACGGCGCTATACTTCGATTTTTCATATAGAAATAATGCAGTTATTAAGGCGATTTTAAACGATCTATACAATTTTCACGAAATTAAGTAAACTGATTTAAGTTAGAGGAATTCCGCCAAATTTCAGAAAATTGAAATTCTCGCATTTTGTACATGGTAGTTAACGGTGATTAAAACCCGTTATAGTTAATAATAATTTAAATAACTGCTACTTATCAATAATATGCCTGCATTAAATTTTGGCGATGGAACCATATAAATGATAGATAACTATTTCCCATTTTGATTGCTGATAAATCAATGCTTCGAATGATTCCCTGAAAACAAAAAAATCTTGCAAAATGGTGTATGTTGGCATTTGGCGATCGAAGTACTGTGTAATAAATAATTGATTCTTATTTGTTAAAGCAGCGCTACGGAAGTTTCTTTTACTTAAAGCTCTTAGAAAGGCGTAATTAATACTGTCTAATATATTTTTTGTTTTACGAATTGAAATGTATGTTGATTCCTACTTTAGTACATTTCTTAGGAAAGTTGGCGAACAATATTCAAATGTAGTGCAGCTCTGTACGTATTATTAATACCATTCCACAATTGAGATGAGCCGATGTCACTAGCGTATGCATAGATATTTTTTTTTTAAATTCCGCCAAACAAAGTATTGCGTATTGACTTTAGTGTCAAGTTTAATTTGTGGTTTGAGCTATTGGCCATCGACTGGCGGCGTTAATTTCGCCAATATGGCAGTTCTAGCAAAGTAAACATGAATAACTCATTTCATGTTCTATTTTTAACATTGCTATAATTTCCGTAGCAACGGAATCCATTGTTGCCATTTAAGTTGTTAAATTTAACAATTAAGTGAAACCACTTATTTCTACAGCTTTTAAGACTCGAAAATGTGAAAGCGCATCAAACGTGAAATAAATAGAACTAACTCTAACACACTTGAACTTTAAAAATAATCGAAGTTTTCATGCAATTCTACATATCTTTAATTTTATTTCCTTCGCGTGTGGATGTCATTTTTTACGTCATTTTTGCTGTTTTGCTGGCAGATTATCCGGAGCAGCACATAACCTCTAATGTATTTGCTCCTCCGGACATAAGCAAGAGCGTATGTCCGGCGCGTATTTGTGTAACCCCACTGTGTTAATCAGATTTTACTGGTGTCAGATTTTTTAGACCATTTTTTACTGCGGAGATTCCGATCCTGAAGTATATTGATCACTGATAAATGAAAAAAAAAGATCAATTATATGCAAGCAGGAGTAGCCAAAAATTTTTCATGGGAATGTTACGGGAGTTAAGAATATACATTTTGTATGGCAAAAAACTCCACAAGGGGGGTTGTGACCCCTATCTCCTCCTTGGCTACGCCACTGTACGAAAGCATCAGTTGTCACGTCATGAAAAACCGTCGTAGATGGCAAACTCCGAAGTTGTTCTGAGGGTTATACAAAATTAAAAATTTTGCTTTTAGTAAATTTTACTTTTGATACAGTTCGAATATTTGGTTTTAATACATATCGGCCACCAAGGTAAGATGAAATATTACTAAATACGTCAACCCAGAATTTTCTTAACTATTGAATTCGACACTATGCAACTACAGTAGATTCCCTATAACACGCTAGATGCGTTCCGTGTTATAGGAATCCGTGTTGTACGGGTCCTGCGCTATACTCCACCTGGAGTGCGAACTGCGCGGTATAATCGCGACAAAACTTATTCGCGCTCCGTAAAAATGCAATGATGTTTGGTGTTGCCATTCAAAAGGAATGTTAATTACAGGAGCTAAGGCGTCATAATATCAGAACATATGTCTCATTTCACCGTGCTGTACGAGTCTCTTTTAACGTTTTACACGAAAACGATCGTAATGTTTTCGTCGTGTTCTAAGAATTCGTGTTGTAGACCCATGGTATTAAGGGGTCAACTGTAATCTGTAAAAAATGAAAAATGAAATTAGTTATTTATTTAAGGCGAATTGACAGTGAGATAAACGTCACTTTTATGTAACATGTGTGATACTGCATTAAGAGTTCAATAAGGGTAATAAGTTTTTTCTCAGAAGTTACATCACGAACGTTTTTATTTACAAAAGCGACATGATTTTCACCCGAGCAGGGTACATTTTTGGCTTTTAAACGTAATGATGCATCCATTGTTTCATGTAGGTTTTTTAATTTAGGTAAAATTTAATAAAGTCGTGTGTAACATAACTGCCCTAATGCATTGTCCACGCTTTAAAAAATGCAAGATAAAATTATTGTCAACATCATGTAATGTTATTTATGGGGTATATACTATATATACTAAACCTCAATGTGGTTTATACTAAACCTCGTAAAACGAATTATTTGATGTAGAAATCAGGCATTTTTCGAAAGAGAAAAGTTTTGTCTGCATACTATAAAGATCTTTCTTTTTTGATCGCCAGTCACATTGATGTAGTTTTTGTGTCATGTTGCAATCGTCTAAAATTTGCACTCATGACGTCAACTTTTAGTCACGATTCAAGTCTTTTTTCACGTTTTGAGATTCCGAATTACTGGGTTTAATTCGAATTATATATGTGTAAGGAAAATATGCGTTTCCCACCGGGCGGAGAATGGGCAAGCAGCTAGTCTATACTATTAAAATCTGTGCGCGTCTGTCTGTAACATCATCTCCTCCGAAACGGCTGGGAGTTGAATTTCGATCGAGGTGTCCCCGGATTCGAAAAATTCCGAGGAAGGTCTTCCGCTGAATTAAATTTCGAAATTCGAAGTAGTTTAGGCGATATTAATTGATAAAAAAACCCGTCAAAATCGCCAATTTTTGCTCTCTGCAATTCCGCGATTGTAACCCCTGTTGTCAAAAAAGGGAGAAATAAGCATCGAGGTTGCCATGTTTGGCGAATTTAGTAAATGATTTAGACTTGCATTAAAAATAAAAGAATAATCATTTTTTTTTCTGTATACAATATTTGCTAGGTTATTTTTTAATTAAAATATCGTCTGCGTGGGAAATCAGAGCAGGAATTCAATGTTTTTATGTGTAAAGAATAAGGATTTGGAGATTTCCCAAACTAAACCGTATATTTTATAGTTTGGCGAAAAATAAAATGGATGATATGGCATATTTTGAGAAAGTAGTAGGTTCTACCCATGGCTCACTGGGATAAGTACAGGCTGTCCGAAAACCAGTTTCTCCTATGGGATTTTGCGTACAAGAAAAGTGTCGCTTCTTCGCCGATTTGTCGCTGTTACCTAACTGTATATCACTGTTGCCAACTCTGCCGGAGAAAAAGAATTGGTAAACTGGCAATACCGAAGTATTTTGTAAATCGGAAACGAATGTCCAAATGTCTCAAAGAGCATTAGCAGATAAGCATATTTCAACAGAACAAGCACGTAAACGCCAAAAAAATTTTACTTTTTTTCTCAGCTTGAAAATATTGTTAGCCATTTGTGGATACTTTAAATTTTGATTTTAGGCATATTTTCTCCGGAAGAGTTGGCAACAGTGATACAGTTGGGTAACAGCGACAAATCGGCGAAGAAGCGAAAATTTACTCGTACGCAAAAACGGAGCTTTTCGGACAGCCTGTATTTATCTCAGTGAGCCATGGTTCTAATGATTTGCACAATTTTGGGCTTGGCACAATTTACTGCGAGCGAACCGAAATAGGTTTAGGTTTGTGTGTGTATGTTATATGAGAATACGGCGTTAAACTTTAATTTTCCATGCAGAAATAGTGCAATTATTAAGGCGATTTTAAGCGATCGATCTTTGGAATTTTCCCGAAATTAAGTAAATTGATTTAACTTGGGTGAATGCCACTAAATTTCAAAAGAAATTAAATTCTCGCATTCGGTAAATTGGAATAAATAAAGCACATTATAGTAATTTAAAATACTGCTATGCTACTTTTCAAATAGATGCTTGCATTAATTTTTGACGATGAAACCATGCACAAATAACTATTTCCCATTTTGATTGCTGTTAAATCAGTGCTTAGAATCATTCTCTGAAAAAAAAAAAAGAAAAAAATCTCGCAAAATGGCGTATGCAGATTCCTTCTTTAGTACCTTTCTTAGAAAAATTTGCGATAAATATTCAAATGTAGTGTAACTCTTTGATTGACTCTGATGAACTGTGTTTAATAGTGTGTGTTTTTTGCGTCTGTATTGCTAATTCTATGGCACGATTGAGATGAGCCAATGTTACGAGCAGATGGATAGATAATTTTTTTAAATCCCGCCAAACAGGGTATAGTAAAATAGGAATTCTGTATAAATACGAAAATTTTTGGAGATGAAAGAGAATGTTTTTAAGCCTGGTAAATATACCTGGTATTGCCTATAAATTATTGCATTTAGTGAAGTTTAATTTACGATTCATTTTGGCTATTTGCCATCGACTATCGGCGTTAATTATGCCAATGTGGCAGTTCTAGCAAGCATAAATAAATTTCATTTCATGTTCTAATTTTAATATTGCTACAGTTTCCTTAGTTACGGAATCCGTTGTTGCCACTCAAGCTGTTAAATTTAACAATTAAGTAAAAACAATAATTTCTACAGCATTTCTCTTGATTCGAAAAATGAAAACGCATTGGATATGACACAATTAGAACATTACCACAATCACCACGTCAATAACGCGAAATTCATTTTCAAGGTCTTTAAGAAATCCTGTATACTATGTCAAAGCCTCATATCTTAATTCCGATTAGTTCCCAAGAAAATTGATTAATCAGTATAAACTGAAGCAATGAAACTTTG
>JAWZYV010004935.1:0-11638 GCA_038373885.1 Cheiracanthium punctorium
TGAATTTAATTGATCAGTAACTTGCATAAATAGCTTATGTCTCTATTTTACATTTTAAAGGGTTTACTTTTTCCCCCCGCTAATTTTTATGAATTGTTTTTACTGTAGGTATATTCAATAAAAGGGGGGGGTGTACGCTGTTTAATTCAATGTTATAAACAATCTAAATATCTTCATATATTGGTGAAAGATGGTGAAAAAGTAACTTAAAAATTAAATAAAATGTTAGTAAATTTAGTTAAGTAAGGAATACAGTTTAAAATGCAATTTTACTAACAGTAAATATAATTTACTTATTTTATATAAAAGGTTACTTTTTAACCAATATGTGAAAATATTTAGATAGTTTATAAGAGTAGATTAAATAATTTTTTGCAACATTTTATTAAAAATACCTAATACAGCCAAAACGATTAATAAAATGTACCGGGTGAAAAAATGGAAACCCTTTAAAATGTAAATTAGTGACATAAGTTGTTCGTGCGAGTTACTTATCTGTTAAATTAAAAATCAAGATTATATTTTAACTTTAATGTATTTTTGTATATGTTCAAACTTTTATGAATATAAATTTTATAACTTTATCTAAACAATTAGAAGTTAATTTAAAACTTGTTATTTCTAATCATTTAATTCAAAATTCCTTTTCATTAGCTAACAACTAGTAGTAAAATGCATTATATTTAGAAATATAAAGTGTTTCCTTTTAAACGGCATGTGCACCCGACAAGAAGTTTGAATTTCCATGCTTTCACGACGTATGTAAATGGTGTGTGACTGACATATTCTCTAAATGTCTGGAATTCCGGCATAATTACTACGTTTATAAACTGTCAGGATTCGACGAAATCGTCAAGGAACCACTTCTATTAGACGAATAAGCCTGCTTTTTTATCTCCATAGTTTATTATAGTTTTCCTGTAATAAAATATGAACAAGTTTTCTATCTACAAATCCCCCCCCCTCTCACCCTCCCACAAGAAAAATTTTGTCTACTTCATTACACAAACAGTTTTTTATTTATCTCTCTTAATTCTTTGATTAGTTCAATTTTACTACTCCAAATAGGTTTAAATTACATACTAAATGCACACATATTACTATACAATTTTAAAAAAAAAACTTTGCATAAAGTGCTTTAATCTGTTTCATTGTAAGTTATGCCATAATGCAATAATAAGTTGACTTTTGTTATAGTAAGTTTACATTAAGTAAATTCGTGCTTATAATGAGAAAAAATATTTCATATGCTTAAGGGGACAGCCTACTTTTAAGAATGGGAAAATGTATAAATTTTAGATCAAATTTCATAATTTTTTAAAAAATAATGAATGCATGCAGAAACCTAACTTTTTTTTCAGTTAACTACTATGACATTACTCTATTGATTAAAAATATTATTTTAGTTTATTATAAAGGTGATAATTTTAAAAATATTATTTTACCACACAATATTGGAAAAAAAAATTCAAGTGCACTTTCCCACTGCGCGCAAGATATCTCAATTAGAATTCCTTTGAACCTCATAATTTTTTTCTAAATTAAACAAAACATTATAATTAACAATCTAAACTAAAATGGTTTAATTATTTTCATAATTTAAATTTAAAAAAATCATTTAATCTGAAAATTTAAATTACCATAAAAATTTTGATAGTTTTACAATCATAACTTTTTTTCTATGAAACACAACCATTTTATTTTAGTTCATTTTGTTCATTATATTAGAATAAATGCCTGAGAAAAATTTCAAGTTGATATCTTAAATAGTTTTTAAAATATCATGCGCGCAAACTTGAAAAAAAAGTGTTTTGAGAAAACACCAATTAAAGTTAAATTGTTGCTTTGGAACATAAATTTAAATTTTTAAAAGTTAAAAACATTTTCTAATGAAACATTTACTATTTAAGAATAATTTTACGGAGTACTTAATATGATTAACCCAAAATATGTTTTAATATGGCTTAAGAAACATCAGTCTAAAGAAAAGCTCGACAATTGTAAATATGAAAATATATGTACATACCTTAACAAAAGATACATTTTTAGGATATAAAGGCACGAATATTGGTAAAGTACATGTTTTGAAGTTATTTTAATAATTATATCCATATATATATATTTATTTTTACTTTGCAACATAAAAATTTGATTTTATTTCACTTTATGAAATTTCGATTTAAAATTTTCCGATTTCATGCACAATGCCTTCGTTTTCTTTTATTGCCTCAAACTGAGAACTGATGAGCATTTTTCTGGCTCTTCGAGTTTCTAAATTAAATTCTGTACATTTCTATTCTCCCTCTTTTATGCTTTGAGTGTCAACCTTAGTTGCAGCTTCTACAGCCTGCTGCCCAACTTGCGTTTACATTTTCCTTTTTATCTCAACAAATAAATGTCATACAGAAAAATGGTTGGTATCAATCTTTTTAGAATAAAGTAAGCTATTTAATGAGATAAAAATCTCAAAATCGATTTTTTGGGCATTTTAAAAGTAGGCTGTCCCCTTAAGGTAAACAGTTGATTTTATGCCAATTGTACCTTTATATTTCACTCTATAATACAAATAAGAAGACTTATAATTAGCAATTAAAAAGAAAATGAATAAAAGAAACAAAGTACATAATTATTAGTTAAATAATTTTTTAACTCACCTCGAAAATTTTGATGGCTGGAATTAAAATTTATATTTATCCCAATAAACTTTAATAACATCACCGGCCAACACAATTTAAAGAGAGCCAGACAAACTTATTAATATGCCAAGCTAACGATAAATCGTGTTAGCATTGAACTTGAAAAATATTCCAAGAGATACTTGAAAAATATCCACTTTTATAGTTAAAACTATGGAAATTTCAGTCTTCTGTGTAGCGCAGCTGAGCACAGCCATTGACTACACGCTGGAGCGAGTTCTGCCCTTGCATAAAAAACTGCGAAGTACGAGCCACGCGAACCATGAACGAATACACACACAAAAAAGAAAAAAAAAAGCATCTGTTTTCGGAGAAAACGGCTGGGGTGGACATGTCAGAGGTCGTGAGAAAGGACCCCGTAAATTCTGTCTCCCCTGCACTGTTTATTCGACGTTCAACTGACTATTAACTAAGCTGAAAAAATTTCTCGATGCTCCATCGTGTTTCTTCTTGGCTGGCTGGGGGTCTCTCAGACCGCCGAAGCCATGAGCGGAAAATCGGCGATGTATTGACGGATCATAAACCTAGTGAGGGCGACAAACAATGACAGTCGAAGATAGGAGCCTCCCTGACCAAAATCGAACGGCTCTTTATAACGTCGACAACACAATGTATGTTTGATCTCTTTTAAACGCTATTTTTTGCTGTAATTTTTCATCGACCTATTTTCGACATTTCGACATCGGGACTACGTAATTTAAACGTGTGTGCGCTTGCTGGGTAACGTTCGAAAAATACCAAAGTTCGTCACTTCTATAAAATTTTCAAAGTACAGATCTGATAGTTTATTTCAAGAACATATTCAACGACTTATCAGAACATGAAATATACCAATTTCGCAAAACTTCTAAAAGAAAAAAAATTACAACTTACAATCTATTAATGCAGTTTACTAAGTATTTTGTAAAATGCTTTACTTGATAATTCTGAAAAATAGTCCAAGTTCCTCACTTTGTACAGACAAAAATTATTTTACTTTTAATTAGTTAAGGTTTACATAAAGATAAGTTTATACATCTATGCTAAAATAACTGATTATTTCTGTACCAAATTTAAATCCATTTTATCAAAAACATTGTTAAGCATACTACTTCTACGAAATTTACAACGTTCTAATAGCTAAGTTCCTTTCTAGAAATAATTTCATAACTTATGAGAACTCATAAACGTATACAAATCACTTAGTTTGAACAAGTAACATGTATAAAAGTAAGAGCATATTTATTTAAAATTTGAAAGTATAACCATCTAAATCAGTAAAATGTGTAACATGTTCACTTAGTGGATATTTCTCATAAAAATATTCAAGCCCATTACTTAATAAAAATTATAAAAATATGCTAAGTTAATACTCTGATGTTTTAAAAACATAGTGTCTTATTTAAAATATTCTGTTACTTCAAGTAAAATTTGGTAAGATCTTTACATTAAAGAACACCTAAAAAATCTTTATTTAAAAATACTAAGTTTCTTTATCTCACTTAACTTTATTTTGAAAAACCTGAAAAATCGATTAAGTTATAAAATTATGGAAACTGCCTTTTTAGCTAAGTTCATTTTATAAAAAAATATTAGTACTATGTGAATTCTCATGTAACACAATTTACCTATCACACTTAATCAGAAAATTTTATTTCTATGTAGTAGATTAATGTTTCCATAGTACATGCTTCAATAAATTTTGTTAAATTTGTAGCATTTAACCTTGTAGTGTATAAAAGATAAGTATAAAACACAACACGAGAACCTTAAATCTTGACCAGGTATGTTAACTTTACCATTTTTTCTGCAGTAAAATTTCATAGATTTTTATTTTGCAAGTAATCAACACACCCATACACATAAAGAAAACACAGAAAAGTTTTCATATTTAAACTTATTTATTTACAAAAACATATTTTAAATTACACAAACTATTTACACAATTAAGAAAATAATAACTTTTAAAAGTGTAATCCACAATTAATCATGCATAAGTCAGTAAAATATTACTGTTGTAGAAGCAAGCATACCTTTTCTACATAATCACAATGGTTTTAATATATTTTTTACAATCCCAATACTAGTTATACACCAATAACGTCACATAATTATACATGCTTTGTCATCCTTGGAATTAGCAAAATCTGAAAATGTTTGAAAAAGATTCTCCGTCATAATGACAAGTGCATTTTTTCTCGCATATCTCTCTTGCAATATACGGCATGTCAACCGTAAACCATGCTTTACTACTTATAAGACCCTCTCGCTCATCAATATGTGTTCTATTCGAACAGGCATGTATCCTTTGCGAAGAATAATCCTGAACCCGGCCTGTGTTTTTAAAAAATTCCTAATGTACTATATCCATTAATTGTAGTTTCGCCTCATCATAATTACAATGGGGTTCACGGTTACATTTTAGCGGCTTTAATTCTAAAATTAAATGAGGTAGGGTCGTCGTATATAGCGTTTTTAAAATGCATTCCAATATTTCATTTCTCATTTTACAAAGTTTTAATACTTGATCATTTAAAAGTGTTAAGGAAATTTGATTTAACGTAAATGAATCTCCGGTTTTGTAAATTTGTTGTAAGATACATTTTCCATCGTCATTAAATACAGATAATTGATTATTACAAATAAAAGAGCTATTGTTATGGCATATATTAAAATCTAATAGTTTTACAATAAATTCGATCCATGTGGAAGGGTTCATCACGACTCCCTGACCGGTTGGTATATAGTCTAATTGGGCATTATGAATAAATTGTCTAATATGGATCTTCAAGTCAGTTCTTTCATCGTGAAGTGAAACGTAGATAAGTCTTTCCAAGTGCCATGTACTATTTACAGAAGCATATATGCTATTGTCAAGATCGTCCGTCCAATCGTCCAACTTTGACCTTTTCGGGGAAGGCTCATAAATGTACATTTTCGCAAATGTTAGGTTAATGTGCGGGTCTGTCGCATAAGGTTCAGAAGGAATACCATGCGTTAAAAGTTTGTTGGTTGGGGGCTATATCTTACACATTGAACCATGTTCTAATTTAATGGTAGTGGTTTCACAGTTCGCTGGTTTAAAATCCAAAGTTCGTTTAGATCCAAAACATAGAATGCATACACCTGATGATAGGTCCAGATTAAAATCTTCATAGTTACCGTCTTCAATTTTAGGTTGTTCTTCAGAGCCAAAGTTCACTTGCACCATATTAAATTCATAATTTGTGACTTTCTGTAGATCTTCACTTATTTTTTGCAAAATGGGTATCCAAGAGTAAACAGAGACTGTTGCTCTAGGTAAACTGTAATTGATTCCTTCATCAGCAAAAGTAATTACTTTACGGGTCGAGGAAATTTTCTTTTCACTACTTTGCAGGGGTAGTTGAAACAATTCTTGCTGTAGTACGTCAACATCACTTTCAGTATTAAACTCGTGGCAAATTTTCTTTTCAATACTTTGCAGAGGCTTTACATCTAAAGGCAATTGTATTATTTCTTGCAGCAACACATCAGCATCACTTTGAGTATAAAACTCGGGAGTGTATTCAAGCAAACACATTTTTGAAACTCGGCGAAAAATCAATTAAAACACACGTCTTAAGTATAGGCGCACACAGTGCAAAGGGAGTCTCGCAACACACACCTGGCCACTTTATCTAACTAAAATATCTCATACTGGTTCTTTAAAAAATCATGTGATTACCCAAGTGCCCTCGACCTTAAAACTTCCTCAACCCTGTAGATATTGCATCATCTAACTTGTCTTAGCCTGTTACAGAGAGGTACCCCTAAATGTACATCCTGCCAACGAACCTAGCGGATATTAAATCAGCACAGATTTGCACACGTCACTATCAGGTGTCTTCTGCGCATGTCACTTCCTTATCTCTTATCTGATCTGTGATACCTGATAAAAGAAAACCAGTTGCCGCTAAATTATTAGAGTTTGTAGGTTGGGCGTAGGTAAGTTCTCTTGCAACGGGTACCTAAGAATACTTTAGCCGAGCAAACAGATGTTTTGTCCGCATGCAACAAGATTGTTGTCCGGTATTTTTCAGGTATTATAATTGCTTAATTTTGTTCTGATATATGTTGTGATTAGCTATCTTTTAGAGTAATAAGTTTAGTTTATTAACAGGTTTTCATTAATAATTTCAGTTTATGACTTTATTAAATAAAAAATTTAGTTTATTATTGTAAAAATTGTTTTAGTTTATGAATTTATTAAAAGGATATCTTTGTAAAATTTAAGTATATAAAAAAACTGAGTGTAAAAATTTTGATATTTTTAATTTATTAGCAAGTTTTAATTAATAATTTTAGTTTATGACTTTATTAAATAAAAATTTTAGTTTATGAATTTATTATTGTAAAAATTGTTTTAATCAATAATTTTAGTTTATGAATTTATTAAAATAATGTCTATGTAAAATTTAAGTATATAAAAAATGTAGAGCCTTTCATCGCAAGTAAAGCATCTTAACCCCGTTTTTCATATTAGAATAATCATAATGTATTTAATACGTGTTCAATAGATATCCTATACAAAATTCCAATGCATTTGTTAAAATTAGATCCTGTTTTTTAATAGTAAATACCTATTTTATACGTGAATACACATTCATCTGCAATGCCTATAATTTATTACTGTTATTTATCAAAACTTAACAAAAATAATTTGCTTTAGTATAATGATCTTTGCTAATTGTTTCACAGAAATTAATTTAATGATTCATTATTTTCATAAACTATATAAAATAAATTAACCGTTGCAGCTTAACTTTGATATTTTAATTTAGGATATAATGCCGATGTTAACATGTAATCATCTTAATCCATAAGTCCCCATTTTTGAACGCAGAATGAAACACGTGTCCCCAATTCTGTCTTGTATTCCCCTAACAGCCTCCCTGGTTTTATCTATCGGCAAAGCAGCCTAGCGATAATGTACCGACTCTGTAGGGCCTCAGGGCACTTCTTATCAATTTCTGTTATCAGCAATGTGTTGAAATATCGCATGCACGTGCTTTAATTATGCTGTGGATATATTTGCGAATTACTTAAGTATTTTTATTATTATTATTATTTCGCGTGTGCAAGTACAGGGTAAGTGTAATATTTTCTATTATTTTAGTTACATATAAGTTGAAACCGTAATTCTAATTGAAAATAATTATGTGGTTCTTATAGTTCCACTTTTGATGTGTTGTACTTTTAAGTGTGATTTTTTTGTTATTGTTAATGCATGTTTTTCTGTATTTTGGTGTTTTGCAAAATTTTAAGTTGGTAGTCCAGTGTAATTAATATTAATAGCATTATCGGTAGAAGTACTTTAAGCAGTTTGTATATAAAAACTGGAGTTTGAGGGATTTCTCCTAATAGAAAATAAGGCATGCATGGTATCTGTATTTCAGTAAATTCTAACTAAGATTAAATTTTCGCTTGCTAACTAATTTTATCCTACATAAAATAGTATTGTGAATCTGATAAATTGTTGTAAGAAAAAAATTACTTTTAAAGCGTTTAATATCTTCAAATGTGTTATTTTATTAGTATTTAGTTTCTAAATGTTATGTCTAGTTTCACCATATGAGGATAAAAATTAATCAAGATGATGCCCTGAAATAGGTAGCTGAGAGGGGGAGTAGAGTTAATGTACTTTAAATCATTACGCTATTTTCCTGATCTGCTAGCTTGCTTTGCATCCGTCAAGAAATTTACCGGGTTTTTTTACCGTAAGAAGTACTTTACAGTAAAGAAGATTTAGCAAGACGTGGCTTCAATAAGTAAAAACCTTGTATTTTTTTAGTTCACGTAATGATAACTCTTTGCGATTTAAACTGTCATTTTATCTAAGTATTGAAAGATATTTATGTACATGCGGTATAAAACTGTGCATGCAATTGTGCTAAAACGGATCTTCAATTTTTATTTCCAATAGTTCAACTTTTTAACAATAGTACTATCTAGTCTAAGAGTTTGTGCTAGTTATGCTCATTCATCTGCAATGCCTGTAATTTATTACTGTTATTTATCAAAACTTAACAAAAATAATTTGCTTTAGTATAATGATCTTTGCTAATTGTTTCACAGAAATTAATTTAATGATTCATTATTTTCATAAACTATATAAAATATATTAATCGTTGCAGCTTAACTTTGATATTTTAATTTAGGATATAATATCGATCAGAAGAATAATCATAATGTATTTAATACGTGTTCAATAGATCTCCTATACAAAGTTCCAATGCGTTTGTAAAAATTAGATCATGTTTTTAAGTAGTAAACATCTTAATCCATAAGTCCCCATTTTTGAACGTAGAATGAAACACGTGTCCCCAATTGCATACCCCTAACAGCCTCCATGAGTTTATCTTATCGGCAAACTTGCCTACTGTTATTTAACCGGCTCTGCAGAGCCTCAATGCACTTTCTTATCTCTCAATTTCTGTTATCAGCAATGTGCCGAATGAGTTTCCAATATGGCATGCACGTGGATTTTACTCCAATCATTCTTTTGTGAATTATTTAAGTATTATTATTATTATTATTATTATTTCGCGTCTACAAGTACAGGGTAAGTGTAATATTTTCTATTATTTTAGTTACATATAAGTTGATACCGTAATTCTAATTGAAAATAATTATGTGGTTCTTATAGTTTGGTAATTATATTTTCCACTTTTGATGTGTTGTACTTTTAAGTGTGATTTTTTGTTATTGTTAATGCATGTTTTTCTGTATTTTGCAAAATTTTAAGTCGGTAATCCAGTGTAATTAATATTAATAGGCATTATCGGTAGAAGTACTCCCAAGCAGCAATTCATCAGTGGCCAAACTTTGGCCAAACATCGCTCACCGAAGAAGTTGACATGGGGCCAACATCGCCGGCGATATGGGCGATTGATTGGGCATGTCTCATCGGGTGAAGATTGGCCAATCTTCTGGCGCCAATATGGATTTGATCGTCGGTCGAACAGTCGCCAAACAGATACCAAAGACTTTCATCGTCGGTCGAACAGTCGCCAAACAGATACCAATAACTTTTATCGTCGGTCGAACAGTCGCCAAACAGATACCAATGACTTTCATCGTCGGTCGAACAGTCGCCAAACAGATACCAATGGCTTTCATCGCCGGTCAAACAGTCGCCAAACAGATACCAATGACTTTCATCGCCGGTCGACCAATCGCCAAACAGTTACTATCGATCGTCGATCAGTTGCCAAACGGTTATTATCGACGGCCGATCAATCGCCAAATGTTAACCCAAGCAATCCCAGCCTTTATACCCCAGTTTCTATTGTATATATATATAAATTATTCGCTCTAAAGGTAATTTTATTATTCTAGGTATTTTATTTTTCAATCTGACAAATAGTACTTTATATATATGTAAATATTGTCACCTTTAATAAAAAGTGGCACTGCCAGAAGGGGAGGGGGCAGTTAAAATATCAGGATATGTATTTCTGCCCCCCCCTACATATTTTCACTTTACTTAGTATGAGCTCTCAGATATTTACACTCACTTAAAAAAAGTATTTGAGTGCAAGGCAAAATTTTCTATTTTGATTTTGTATAAATACCCAGCTTAAAACACACTCAAGAAATAAATAAAATATATAAATGTGTGTGTATATACAGTAGTACCTCGACTTAAGCAATTCTCAAATCTCATCAATTCGCCTTTTTTATTTACTAAATAACTTTGGTTTACGATTTTAATAATGTAATTTGCTATATTATCTTAAGATTTTTCTAAATAAGAAAATTAGTTAAATTATTCTTTGAATATGCAATATTAATCCCCCCCCCCCAAAAAAAAAAAATTATGGCTATGCCTGTGTATAATGAAGTAACATGCTCATACTTTAAAACAAACATTAAAAATGTTACTTTTTATTAATTACTTGTGGGCATAAACACAAAAATGTATAGAAAATGGCATCACTGATATTCATCCCTCCTTTCTGCATACTGTTACATAATAGGTTTAAAAAAATGCTCCTATATAAAACTCTGCCTACACTCACACTAATTTTAAGCTGATCAAGTGTAAAAAATAAAAATATATGTAACTTATGCAATCTGTATGTAACTTAAATTAGGTAAAAAAAGGTGGAGTCGGTACCATATGGAAAAACAGATTTAAATAAATAATTATTCTCCAAGTAGAGGGTTCCTTTTCTTTTCTTTTTCATGCACTAAGTACTATTTTTATACTCTAAACTGACATATTTGCAGTCCCAGGTTAAATTATACAAAGTTGAGAGTTGATCAGTTACTTCATATTATAAAGTTTTATTGTACTTTTTTCTTGGAACCTTTAAAATGGCAGCTTCTCCTGCAGTAGGTTTTCATTTTGTCGAATGAATGCTTATTAAACCTATGAAAAATATTTCACCACTGTTACACCCCCCCCAAAATTTTACACTTAAACTGGTGCCCCTATTATGAAATGGCTAGTAGTTCAGGCATTTGTAGTGGTGAAAGACTTGATTATTAAGTACCCTCCAATCAAAAATTTATACTTACCATCTTCTTCAAAAGCATTTATCATTAAATTTTTATGAACTGTTGCTAATCACAAAACATGTTTTTAAAACCCCATTCATAGTTTTCTCAATAAAAAAGATTAATGACACAGATTTTAATGATATTCAAGGTAAAACATAATTAAAAATAAAAAAGTTTATTAACATTCTTTATTACATACAAAATAAATCAGTATTTCATGAAATAAATAAATATATATTGTTGCGGAATTACTCTGCTACTCCTGGGGTTCGTCGTTCTAAAGTCGAGTTCGTGTAAAAAGTTCAAGTAAAAAGTCACTTGTCAGGATGGAACACAAACTTTATTGCTTCTAGAACTTCGTAGAACAATCAGCTGTACACAATTCACAAGCACAATCTAGCAGTAATGCGCTTTTAACAGTTCGCTTAGATAAGAAG
>JAWZYV010004936.1:0-19295 GCA_038373885.1 Cheiracanthium punctorium
TACTGGAGCAGGAAATAATACCTTTGATGAATTAAACGGGGGTTTGACATCTATCAGCACGGGGATGCTGCTGCAAAAGACACACAGATTTGTACTGTGAAGATTTTATTGTTATTGGTTGATATGTACAGGATGTCTAGAAAAGCCGTCTATATTAACCCTTTGAGGTCGTTTAAATTTGACCATGCGTGTCATACTGGTCGGAAATAATTTCACGTGACTACCCTCTCTGCAACGGTACCTTGCTCTGTGCAACAGCAAGCAGCTTTCGTAATGCATTTCTAAAGATCTGGAAAATCAAAGTCGAATATTAAATTCGAATGATAACTTCGAATGTTAGTCGATTGTTCAGCCCTTTGCCGTCATCCAAAAACTTGAATTTAATATGGTTTCAGAATGTTGAAAATCGGGTTACTTTCCCATTGAAATACATTACGAGAACAGAATCCAAAGATGCCATGCAGAAAAGGGACCCTTCGCAGAGAGGCTAAGTTCGTCTGTGGTATCTTTGAGCAGATATGCGATCAGAACGCTAAAACAGCTTTGGGAGCTGAGAGTAGATATACGACCACAAAGGGTTAACAATTCAGAGTTTTGTGCGACGGTCATAAAAGATGTGTCTTGTATTTCTTAAGAAAAGGGGATAGTTGGCATGCTTTGGGACTCACATTAAATTTTCTTAAAAATTTCTGTTAAAGTTCGTTTTTCTTCTGATAAGCGATAGGTTCTCATATCCGTTTGCGTACAGTCCTCACACTATGCGTTAAAGTTTGGGATCTTCTCCGTGAATATTGGTCATCACATCAGTGTCGAAGTTTTTGTATTTGCAATGGATGATCAAGATTTCCTTAAAATAGGAATGTGTCCTTAAGTGGACCAAGTGGCTTATGAAGATCTTCAATCCGCATAAAAAATTTGCTTTTGCCATTCATCAATCGTGTCTGCTTGAAATAAAAAGTCGCTGGTGCAGTGGGGCCAGGGCGCACCAGGGCAGAGCTTCGGTACTTTTTTTCAAGGCGGGGCTGCACCCTGGTTAATAAAAATATCAGTTGTTTTAAAAAATCCGAAATTTCAGGTTTTAATGCCATGAATTTAATCGTTACTTCATTCACTCAAAAATTCAAATAAAACATGTTTCATTCTCAATGTTTTTATAAACTTAATGGTCCGCCACATGAACAATGAGTTGCAATACTTTATGTCGAAACGTGGTTGCTTCCACACAGAAATGCTGAAGATGGCCAATCTTGTCATGTCAGTTACAAGGTGTTCCACAAGTCACATTGGAGGAAAAGAGGAACTGTGGTCATTCTAAATTAATTGTGTTTTTCTACTTTGTTGTTGTAAATATATAAATTGTAATTTAAAATAAACACTTCGTTTAAAAAAAAAGAAAATATTGGCCACGCATACTCTTAAATAAAATTGCATGCGGCGGGTTTTTTTTTTAGAGCCCCGTCACTTATTATATTAGGATTGCATCCCTGAAAGTCGCTTATGTTTCTTTCAGGTGTGATGCTTTTTCTCACCTTACTTCTATTGCTGTTGTGCTCCAAAACCACCCTATTCTCGGACTAATTATCGCACAATTATTATATCGAGTCATGGAATCAGATCTGGTGCAATTGTAAAGGAGTTAAAATTAAATAAATAAATAAATAAATAAAACCTTCATAAACAAATTTTAAACCAAACTAGGGATGGACGCGAGACGACTTTTTGCGAGACGAGACAGAGATTTAGAGCATTTTTGCGAGACGAGACAAACATTTTTAACATTATGATATAGGGATTTTTGCGAGACGAGACAAGCTTTTCGGATGTTTTGCGAGACGCGAGACACCAATTTTTCGTCTCGCGTCCATCCCTAAACCAAACCTTCTTAAAGTTTTCTTTTACCTTCAAATTTAACATATTGCTCCTTTTATTCAAAATGATAACTTTTTGACTTCGCAAAGGCTTTAAGCGTCTATGACCCATCATCAATGAGGGCACACACTGCTTGCGGTGGTATTTCCGTCGCCGCTTTCCTTAACAAATGTTTGCGATTTATCAAATTCGGATGAGTTTTTGACACACCTTTGTCTCTACACTGCAAAAAAAAAGTCTGTCAAATTTACAGAAAAAAACTGTCAGCCAGGACGCCAGTTTATTTCCGTATATTTAACAGAAATGTTCTGTAATTTTTTACAGATTCTCCGTTTATTTTACAGAAATTTTCTGTATGTTTTACAGAAGTCTTCCGTAATTTTTACAGATTCTCTGTTTATTTTACAGAAAACGTCTGTGTGTTTTACAGAAGTCTTCTATAGTTTTTTACAGATTTTCCGTTTATTTTACATAAATCTTCTGTATGTTTTAGATAAATCTTCTGTATGTTTTACAGAAGTCTTCCGTAATTTTTTACAGATTCTCCATCAATCTTACAGAAATCCTCTGTGTGTTTTATAGAAGTCCTCTGTAATTTTTTACAGATTCTTCATCAATTTTTCAGAAATATTTTGTGTGTTTCACAAAAGTTTTCCGTAATTTTTTACAGAGTCTCTGTTTCTTTTACAGAAATCTTCTATGCATTTTACTGATTTCTTCTGTATTTTTAAAATTTTAACAGATTCTCCGTTTATTTTATAGCATTGTTTTTTATTCTTTTTAGATACTCCATCTAATTTACAGAAATCTGTAATTTTTCCAGATTCCCCGTGTTTGTCGACGTTATATTTCTGTCAACGTAGCAGACTTTAACCATTTTTTTACAGTTTGATTTAAGGAATTTACAGAAATAAACCAGTTTATTTATGAAATATATTTTGTATTTATAACAACTTTCTTTTGTTTATAATAATTCAATACCTTACTTAAAATTACTTAAAAATTTTACTTACTTACAATTACTTAAAAAATTCAGTAATTTTATCATATACTAGCTTCTTTCGACGACCTTGACCCTGTTAAGTGGTAAAAAAAAAATCTGCTACGAAATGTTAATGAAAATAAATTCTTGAGTATGTTTTGAAATCATAGGTGATATTAATTATTTTCAATCAATTCCATCCAAGGGCATACTTTAAAATTAAGTAACTGTACAAAATAAAATATTAGTGTTGAAAAAAGAAAGATTTATAAGAACGATTGCTATCAATCAAGTAAAAGAGTAATCAAAGAAGCTGATTTCAAATGAATCAATGCATTTCAAAGCACGAAAATGTATACACAAATCAATGGATCAAGGGTGGGAGTGTAGATGTTCCAAGCATAAAATTTAAAGTTTATTTTTTAATGCTTTCAAAATTATTTCTTGATATTATCCATCAAGTATCCATCAATTTCTATGTTCATGGGGAGGGAAGCGTATCAGTTTGTCATGTCAATTGTCCCTAAATAAATGGTTGGGGTATTTGTAGTAAATGCAGTTAGTGGAAGTATTTACTGTAAGGTTTATTTTTTAGGTGATTGTAGCGCGTCATTGTAGTTAAAATAATATATATGTTTGCTTCTAAACTATTGATTAATGTAGTGATGTCGTCGTTCAAGTAAATACTACACATATATAGAGTGAAACCTCTGAAAAACAGCTACGTTTGGTCCAATAAAATAATGACCATTTTATGAGACAATCGTTCTTTGGAGGTTCACAATAATGTTTATTCAATAGTCTCAATTCAATTCTGTAAACTTCTAACAGTTTCTGTTTTAAGAGATGACCAGTCTTCGGAGGTGACCGTTAGTAGAGGTTTTAATGTATATACATATATGCATCTTATTTTTCAGAAATAGTTTTTAGGAGTTTAAAATTACTCTTGCATGATATATCTATGCTTAGATTTTTGTAATATCTATTAATAATCAAAGAAATATGTCAAGAAAAATTGTGAAAAATTAGATTTATTTTAAGAAAAAAAAATACAGTATTTATAAAGTATTTACAAAGTACAAACAAAGGAATATTTACAAAGAATATGTTTATAATTTTATAGATTTGCTCTCCAGTATTCATGGGTATTTCTTAATATATAATTAGTGGTCAATTAGCTCATATGCCGACATTTTATTAAGTAAATTGAGAATTTTCATATTAACGGCCTCACGTTTTTTCACATCAGGATTCTTCTTGCATCCTCTGTTAGAATTTATTCCAAGCAAACACCTAGAAACAAAATAATTTACTTCAGTGAATTAAACACATTTAAAAAATCACATTTTTTTTTTGACTCATCTATAAACTGAAATTTGTTAGCACAAGCTAGGAGCATAATAATTTTACTTTTCAGCAGCACTTCTTGTAATATCCCCTCGACAAGCACGTAGCCAGGGAAGGGGAGGCTTGAGGAGCTACCCCCCCCCCCCGAAAGTTCAAATATGTATGTTTATATACAGGGGCGGATTTAGGGAAACAGGCTCTGCAGCCCCGCGTCCTCTACAAGAGAGGGCACCCAAGGGGCCCCATTACCACAATCCACCCAGTATTCTATGGAAGGCTTATATTCTAGGGAAGACCCTTATTCTAGAGAAGGCTTATTTCAGTATTTCAGGCACTTCAGTAGTAAAATACAAAAACTTCCAGTGTATTTTAAAAATGATCACTATCCCGCGCCTATGTCGGAGGGTGGGGGGCTCTTTCTTGCACCTTTCATAGGACCCCATGATACCTATGTTTAAGTTATGGTATTTGAATCTCCCCGAATAAAAATCCTGACCATGGGTCTGCCCTTCCAAATTAAAATGTCAAAATTACCATCTTGTTTTAAAATAGAAGACTGAATGCATTATTGCTATTGAACATTCGAAATAAATTTAGATGATAAAATATTTTTACTACATTTAACAATATGCTTAATTTTCGTCAAATCTTTTTGAAAAAATAATGAATAAGAAAAAAGAATCAAATTTTCAACTTTTTAAAAGGGGAAAGCTCAATTTTTTAAGCATTCCTCTCTTTTTAAATGTAAAACTTTTATAAAGAACTGCTTACAGAGCGATCAGATCTGCGCTAATTTTTAATTACTTTCTTACATATTTCAACTTCGAAAAGTATTCAATAAAACATTTCTATTTATGTTTAGGGTTCTTGATTCACGATATTGGCCTACACATATGATTCGAGATTTTGAAATTTAAAACGTTGATGATCAGACTGTATAATAAGCAAAATATTAAAAAAAATACTTTTATAACTAGGCACTGATATGAAATGATTTTAAAATTTATGCATTAAAATAAATAAACAAGTTATCTTGCACAAAGCTATGGTAGACGGCCGAAGTGTGAAGGTCCCGGGTGCGGGTTCCATCGCACATCCGTCGACCTAACCGTTCGGTGTTTTTCGTGGTTTTCTCCGAAACTTAGGGTAAATACGGGTTAGGACCCCTTACACAGACCCCACAGAGGGTAACTCCCTTGTTTTGTCATTCGGACGAGGATTTACAAGTGGACTTCGAGCCAAGCACACAAATCCGATATACATGTTCACAACAGCAGCAGCTAGTCACTATAGCGCAAGCGGGTTGCACAGATGTATGCTTTGAATGCATATACACAAGTTCATATACGCAATATGCATTCAGTTATCACGAGCAGGCATGTATTCAGGAAACATTTTGGGAGAGGGGGAGGGGAGTCCAAACCGTAAAAAAGGCAGAATTTTTCACAAAAAGACTATCATTATAGTGACAAAAATCAAAATTTCAGGGAGGGGAGGGGGGGAGTGTTCGAACTCCCAGGACTCTCCACCCCCTCTACCCCTCTCCTCGTTAAATACGTCATATGAGTGTGCAGATAGTTTTGGATTATGTGCGCTGATAGCTTTTTCTTTTATCTGACTATTGTTGTTAGTAAACTGAAATTGTATTTATTTAAAAGAAAGAAACGGGTTTTGAGGGGGTGGAACCCCCCTCACAGAGTAAATGTTAACTTAAAATATAGTGAAAAAGAATTATAAAAAAATCTATACATCCCTGTTTAAGAATTTAAAAAAATGAATACATAATATTTAAATAAAATATTAATGCCATTGAAAATTTCACAAAGTTATGACAAAGACTGCCAATAATGACCAATACTAAAGCTGTTCCGATCACCAGAATCCAAAACTACCATGTTTACTCACGTAATAGTCGCACTTTTTTGTCAATTTTTCATGTTGAAAGTCCAGGTGCGACTATTATGCGGGTAAAATCTACTATATAATATTGTAACTCTAAAGAGCTATTTTTTCTGCTTCAAAACGGGGGTGTGACTATTACGCGAATAAACACTGTATTCTGAATCAAATGACGATAAACATTGTAAAGAATTTTAAATCTCCCTGATTTAGAAGAGATTTTTTGCAGAATTCCCTGACTTTTCCAGACATAAAATTTCCCAAATCCCTGAATTCCAAGTCGCCCCTGAATATACAAAAAACTAGAAAATTCCCACAGTACAATTACTTCAAATCAAAATCTAGCTGTTTATCTCATACAAATGAAAAATTACTTTTAAAACTGAAGAAAATGATTATTGTTTTTGATAATGACATAATTTGTAGAAAAAAGAAAATTACTATGTTATGAAGCTAGAAATATTTCTTTGATAAGATATACTACTCGACATTAAAATTGATGCACTGTGTGTAGCATGTCACCTTCTTGGTGTTGCTATTTTAATTACCAGTTGTGTATTAATAAAACAAAAAACACAGTTATATGCTATATATATATAAATTTCACACTTTTAAAAATATTGCTATGTGGTTTGATTTATTTATATGTTTACAAAATTCTAGTTAAAAGTGTTTAACGTATAAAAGAACAGAAGAATTGTATCTACAAATTATTTATAATTTCCTTGTAATATTTGTTATGTAGTTTTAAATTTGTACACACTTTGCAATTCTTTTTGCATATAGCATACTATTATTTCTTAATCCTAGTAAAAATGAATCAAAAAAGCATAGTTATACACTTTTTTTTTCAAAGTGTTTCATTAACTTTGAAAAAAAAAGTGTATGTTGGAAAAGTTGGAAAATGTATGTCATTATTCATGAGTGGAAAGTGTATATTGTTACGAATTTTCGTTTCAACCCGCTGTTCTGGGGCTTAAAATAGTTAAAAATTCGTATTCTACGCTTCAAATAGTTAAATTTTGCTTTTTGTTGTATCAAAATCGGTCAACTAGAACCGGAGATACGGAGGTTTCGGTTTCCCCATTGTTTTTCTATGGGTTTCTAGAAATCTCAAGAAATATTGGTCATAGGGCTTCGATCTCTTCACTTTTGGGGGGACTTATCTTTGGCGCCAAATTTGGCGATATTTCGCCAAAAGTCGCCAAGCTTGGCGACAATATCATTATTCATTTCTTCCTCGTTTCATAAAACCCACCTTGGAACCCAAATCTATCTTAAAATCGCCTACTAAAGCAATTTTACAATCTTCGCCAAGTATATTCCAACTATACGTCACCGTTTTAAATATTGATTCGAATGTGAATCATAATCCCTAAGTGTGCCGCGTTTGTCTTTCTTCGGTTGATTGCTTCTTTAACAACAGACTCTCTCCAAGCTGGCTTTCATTAAACACATGCAGTTACCACGACGATTCTTTGCATTTATGTGGCAACCATAATTTAGAATTAAAATGGCGATTTGGATCAATATGTAAGTACAGCATTCCTTTACATTTTTATTTATTTTGGGTTGCCAATTAATGTAGTTTAATAGTTTAGTTTTAATAATCAAGTGTCTTCAAATTCCTTAACTGGTGCGTTTAGCGCTCATTTGTTCACTTCAGTTTTCACCTAGTTCTTTTGGGAGTGTTGAAACTTGTGCATAACTCCTAGAGACCCATGACTGCAAAGCTCGTCAAAGTGCGGCGATTTGCCAGTATGCTAATTCCATTTGATCCAATTTTTAGGTTGGCGACAGTGGGGGGCGTTAAAATAGGAATCGACTCTTTCTTGTACCATAAAAACACATCTTTGAAATCGAAATGTCTTAAAATCGCCTACTGAAACTGTTCAACAATCTTGCCAAGCATATTCCAACTATACTTCACCACTTCAAATACTGTTTGTAATGGGCATCGTAATCCATGAGTGTGCAGTGTTTTCCTTCCTTGATCCATAAAACACTTCTTCAGGATAAAAATCTATATTAAAAACGCCTACCAAATCTGTTTAACAACTTTCGCCACGCATAGTCAAACTATACACTTCACCATTTTAAATACTGTTTTCAGGGCCGGCGGAAGCTGGCCTGCAAGGGGCGCCAAATTGTCCCCAAAGCAAAAAATTTTGAAAAATGGACAGAGTTTAGGAAGATATGTTTTATATTAATAATGATTGCAGGTAAGAAGCATTTTTGAAATAGGTGTTCTTTAGAAAAAATGATTAGATTTCTAACATCTCCTCATGCGGAATGAACACTTTCTTCTTTCTGAACAATTTTTTTTTTTTTAAATAGTGATTATATTTTTATTTTTTAAAACGAGATGCATCAATAGGTGGTTATATATATATATATATATATATATAGTAAACTTACGAATCAATGTAGCATCCGCTCAAATATACAATATTCTTATATATATATATATGTGTGTGTGTGTGTGTGTGGTGTGTGTGTGTGTACAATAAAATCTCAATTACCCTAGTACATAAAAGCTGCTAGCACATCGGATATCAGAAATCTGGCTTAGTAGAAACTGTATAATAATTCGAATAAGCTATAGAACAATTTTAAACAAAAAAATAAAAAATTATCAAATTGTTTCATAGATCAAATATTTAAGAAGGAAATCAACTACTTAGTCGTAAATTTTAAACAGCAAGTTGAAACTTTTTTAACTGCACTAAATTAAATATTTAAAGACGCATTTTCAAAAATTTTAATTAATAAAATCTAAGTTGAGGGATTTTTGATGCAGAGAGACTGTTTTACTGCCACTGAACTAAAAATTGTGATCTGTGAAATTGTGTGTTTGCAGGGTTTAAGCTGAGTTGAAAAATTCTTTAGCAAAACAGCTAAAATAAGGGGAAAAGCTTTATCAAATTCCTATGTAGTAATTCCATTTTTCTCTCCGAGAGATATTGTCCGATCTCTTTTTCCTGTGTTGTTTTTGCAGTGGTCTTGAAAATCATAGACGCACATGTTATACATTTGAATTCATCAATATTGAGAATAAAAGAGTATCCACACAGCCATTCTATAACAATTCCATATCAGGAAATTTTTACTTTTATCCCTGTTTCTCTTCAATATTTCAGCTCCAAATTTTCTCGGAATGCTTTAGCAAAAAAGAGAAACCCATTAATTTCATTTCAGCATTCTGATAAGTCTTTCAGCATTATGCAAAAAATGCGGCCGTATCTTAAACCTTGGTTTCTGTTTCAGGGCTCATTTATGAACAAAAATATTATTTATTTATTTTTTATTTATTATTTTTTTTTAGAATTTTGGATACAGCTTGGGCATCATTAAATGAAAGATTTGACACAATAAAAAATCAGTGCGATAATTTTAGTTTCTTGTGTAATTTATCGGAAATCGATAATGCAGATTTGAAAATAAAATGCAAGTAATTTAGAAATTTTTTTACAATATGGTGATAGTAAAGATATTAACGCAAAAGAACTTTTTGACAAAATAGTATCTTCCAAAGACATTTTTACAGCCGGTATGAATGACCCATTCCATATTCTGAACTTAATTGTGTCAAATAAATTGTGCTTCCCGAACTTGAATATCATATTGAGAATACTACTCAGCATTCCTGTTAGTGTTGCTAGTAGCGAAAGATCATTCTTAAATTAAAATTGATCAAGATGTATTTACGGTCAGTATATCTTAAGAAAGACTCATAAATCTAGCTTTGATTGCTATTGAAAATGAAATCTGTCAAGAGATAGATAGAAAAGAAATTATAGAATAGCTTGTAAATATGAAATGTAGAAAAATTAATTTTCCTGATAAATAAATTTATTTATTTTTTTTTAACAAATGCTTTCTTCAAAACTTATTTCTCCTGGAAAAAAAAATATATACATAGGGGGGGGGGGGGGCAATTTTAGGTTCTTTTACAGGCTGGCGCCGGATAACCTTGTGCCGGCGCTGACTGTTTTGAAAGTGTATCATAATCTATGAGTGTACTGTATTTGTCTTCTCTGTTCTATAAAACACTTCTTCGGAATTGAAATCTATATTAAAATCTCCAACTAAAACTATTTTACAATATTCGCAAGCGTTTTCTAACTATGCTTGAAATATATTTATTGTAAATTACCGCGTTTTGGCTGCAAACCTTGTGAGACTTTCAAAATTTTATTGTCGATCCCCCTTCACATTATCTGGCAAATACATGTGAAAACATCTTCACCTTGACAATTAATATCTACAAAATTTGTCCACAAACTTGCGTGGATAAAATTCTGGTATTGAGCGAAATAGCATGTAGTACAGGGCTCCCGATAGAGCGCGAGAATCTCGCATAAATTTCTTAAATATCGTGCAAAAAAATATTACAGCGCGAGGTATTTTCGCGGTGCAAAATATTCGCCATCCGCTCCAGATTCTCGCGCTCTCTTTAAAAGTTTACAAAAGTCAGTTTACAAATACAAAAAAAACTTGTTTTCACTCTACTTCAGTGGTAATCAAGGAAAGAATCCGCGGTCGCAAAGCGTCCGCCCCCCCCCCTTCCTCTCTTGAGCTTATGTTGAGAGATAACACTTGAATCAGCAGAATGCAAAGAGGGTGAATATTAATTAATGCTATCAGTACGTGTTGATTTTTCTCCTCCTGCTCTAGCAGCTGTAAAATGTTTTGTTTTTGTTATGCGTGTCCGTAGAGTATGAGTTAAGAGAACATTTCATCTGCTTGTTCTTTTATATACCATAGCGATTCCTGGAGTTATAGATAACTGATGGCAATTTGAAATTTGCACACACTCCCCCGCGTTCTTAGTTGTGGTTCACAGTAAGAGTTAATCTTTTAAGGGAACAAAAAAATAAATAAGAAAGCTGAAACATTTTGGTTAAATGCCGGATAATCTAGCTTTTATTGTAGTAAGAAGTTGAGATTAAATATGTCCGTTTTAACTTTGTCACACATATTTGTATCTTACCAACTCTGTAGTATAATTTAATATTTACATAAATATATTATGTAAATATTAAGTTACATAAATTTATTATCCTAGATAAAATATTTCTAGATCTTTATTCCAGATAATATATATAATATAGTTAATTCTGTTGCTTAGTTAAACTGGTGATTCTTAGAGACTTTGAATATTCATAAACAATTCATGTACAAATTTCATTGCACTTTCAAGTGCAATTTTAATCAATCTTATTAGAATAGCCAGGGATGAGATTCTTCAGCTTTTTGTGAATAAAGAGGAAATCATTCTTTTGTCTTTTTTTCTCTGAAAATTATATTTTTTCTGTAAATTCCTGATTTAGTTATTAGTTAACTGTGTGATATTTTTATCTTCTCCAATGTTTTTCTTCCCTTAAAACTTCTTTCACATTAATTAGATATAAATATCACATGTAGAATTTTTGCTCTTTTGCCAATCTCATCCCTGAATAGCTTATGGAAATATCAATTTAGAAAGTTTTCCATATGATCAAGCTGCTAAAATTTTTAATGAACGGAAAAATCGGAGTTATTGAAATTGTACTGTAAATAAATAAAATGATGTTAAATAATATTCATGTTCTCACTTAACTTTCAGAAATCTCACTCAAAATTTTTGGATGTTTGAGAAATCTCACTCAAAAAATTTTTGGATGTTTGAGAAATCTCGCCCATTTTTTTTTCTAATGGCAACCCTGCCCTAGTGCTAGAAAAATGCAAGTCTGTTAGAGTTGAATAACTATCCGCTGCTCTGCCATGCCAATTCCCAGACTAGAAGTGGAGCTAAAAAGTAGGGAACTTGCAGCACATTAAAATGTTCTAAACATCATAGGTGAACAGTACCTGGGAAACCCAAGTTTCTTTTCAGATGTGGCAAATTTCGAAAATTGCTGAGATCTTGTTTTTTAGAGTCCAAATGTATAATATTTCATATGCATATATGTAGCGTAAAATGCACACATGATTAATATTTTTTTATATGCTATGATTATTCATATTAACTTGCAGCATTATCCTATTATAGGATTTGTAAAATGTAAATAAAATCAATTTCCAAGATTTTCCAAAGAAATATTGGAAAATATAAAATATGAGAACAAATTTGAAGTAAACTATTCATATCTAAAAATTGTGTAAAAATATTACACTCAAATTTGGCAATAGATATATTTTGCTCATCTTATACAGATTCAAAAATCACTAGAGGAATAATGACCGTAACATAGTGAACACTGAAGTGTGATTTTGTAGAACAATTTCAGATACATTATTCCAAATCAAATGCTCTAAGGTTGTTAAGCCTGATCAACATAAGAAAAACAAGAAATGATCTTGCGAGTGTGATAGGAACACTGGGGCCAGTTTCAATTTCTGAAGTTCTTTAAAAAGCCCAAGATAAGGAAGATAAATCCCAAAAATGCAACAGAGTTCTGCAAATTGTAAGCTTCAAAAAGGCACATTGAGGCCTCGGTCCGAGCTTAAGAGATGGCATACGTGCGAAAAAAGTGGACCATAATTTGATTAACAGTGGTTAATTTTAGAAAAAGTAGTGAAGAAAAGGCTGCATTTGTTGCCACAGAATCCCCCCAATTTATTGTTAAGAATCAGTGTTTAACATCAGATAATTTCACTGCAAAAAAAAAAAAAGACTTCTAGTTCATATTTACAATTGTAAAAGGAAGTTACACATAAAATATCTCAAAAATTTCTATCTAAAAATTATACGATGAAAGATGTGGAGGAGTTTCTATTTTGTGGGCCTGGTTGTTACTGCAAAGAATAAGGTCATTTTTGAAAAATTTAGGGGGGTGCGTGTTTGACCTCCAAAACCACTGGACCCAAAATAGTCTTAAGAAACCAGATTATAACAAAAATCCTGAGACTCACCTTGTCTGTCTTTCTGTTTATCTACGATTAAATTATGACAGACTTCGAGAGAATTGTGCTTATCCCTTTATGTTCCTTGTGCATTCTTTCACTAACCTTAAGTGTTTCATCCGTGGATTTTTTAAAAAATAAACAACAGTGACCTCTCACTTAAATGCGTTCCAAGGTACCTACTTAAAATCACAAGCTGAGAGAATCCTATTTTCTAACTCTTCATCTAATTACGAGAGACAAAACATTTAAAAAAAAATGAGTAATAACATTTTTCCAGCTAACACAAGTAATAGTTTCAAAAATACTTAAATATACAATTTAGTTCAACTTTTAAAATTCAAAAATGAACCTATATCATTATTTTCCTATTATTTTTGAAGAAACCTTCCAAAATTCACACATAAATAGAGATGTGTATAACTGAGATGCGCATTAAGTGAGAGGTCATTGTATCATTTTGAGAAAATCAGCAAAATTTATCATATTGTAACACAATTTTTCTTCTAACAAACACAAGACACCTTCTAAAACAAAAAACTATATTTATTTACAGTATTTACAAAAGCCTCAAAAGAAATATTTGAGGTATACTAATCATACCTAAAAATTGTGTAAAAATATTGACACTCAAGATTGAAACATTTAATTTTGCAACAAATGTATTTGGTTAATAAAAACTATGCTTATTTACAATAGTTACAAAAAAAATTACATATTTACAAGAGCCTGAAAAGAAACATTTGAGGTAAACTAATTATACATAAAAATTGTGTAAAAAATACAACACTCAATGTTAAAACATTAAATTTTGCAACAAATAAATTTGGTTGCATAATCATCTCGTACAGTTTTAAAATTTACTGGATATATAAGTAATAAATTGGATATGTAAATAATAAATTGGATATATAAGTAATAAATTGGATATATAAATAGTAAACTGGATATATAAATAATAAACTGTATATATAAATATTAAGCTGGACATATAAGTAATGAATTGGATATATAAATGATAAAAACTGGATAGTAAACTGGATATAACATGATGAACAATTTAAGATATATAATGAAGTACTCTTAGGTTGTTAAGCCTGACCTGAAGTCTCAATTACTGAAGACTGAAAATTCTGAGGATAAAAAATACTGAACAGCAGTACTTTAAAAAATAGAACAACAATACTTTGTATTTTACAGCAATGAGGTGATCCAGCTCAGAAAAATACAATTTTTTGCCGTAATTTGGTGATGCAGCTCTCTGTTGGCTCTAAGTTTGCCTCAAGGCAAATGTGTATTTTTGTTACAATTCGATTTACATGAAATATTCTAAAAACTGAATTTTTTATAACTAGATTAACTTTAAAAATTATAATAGTATACATTTAAAATATCTTCAGAAGCATTGAAAATTAAAAATTTTGTTATTAAAAATTGAAGTAAATTTGCATTATCATTCTAAAAATCAAGTAATTATGACAGAAAAAAACTATTGCATAAATCTTAATTTACCAAAACCTACGAAAAAATTATCACCATATTAATTATGGAAATAGTAATTCCTCTTGGTCACTTTAAGTACTTAGTTTGCTTTATGTGGAGCAAACCATTTAATATATTTAAATATAGTAACTTTTAAAAAATCATCTTGAAGATGAATTATCCTGAATTATCATTCATTTAATAGCTTAAATAATTACTGATTGAAAAATAAAATAAGTTTGGATTAAAAAAAATTAAGCTGTAAAGATAAGTATGATTTTTATAACCATTTTTTAAAGTTCTTTTTTTAAATACAATTTTATTTTTCAATTAATTTTACGAATTATATTGATGATTTTCCTATAATTATATAAAAATAAGTAAGCATTCATTTTTTTGAAAATCATTATTTGAGGCAGTATGCTCATTTTCAAGTGATAATTTGCACTGTTTATTATAAACAAATGATTTTACTGTTTTTAAATACACTTTTCCATAACTCTAGTGAAATTTTTGAAGGCCTTTTTATTATCACCCGTTTGATGCCATTCTGTTATTACAAATTTAATGGAATTTTTTTTTCCCCAATGGTTAAAAATCGAAACACTGAAACTTTCTAGATTCTCTAAGCATATTTTTTTATGAGTTTGATCATATCTAAGTGATAAACATTTCAATACATGCAACCTATTGGAAATTTACGTGCATAATTTATGTAATTGACAATAAAAAGTAAAATGTGGGTAATGTAACATTATTAGCATGATTTTTAAGGAAGAATAGTAAAATGTTTTAGATTCAATAGAAAATGACATTATATGTAGCAAAACATAAAATATGGGTAATGTTTATTTGGGGTTTCACTGTCAGGACTGCTTGTCGCATTACTTTTTTGAGAGCTTAAATCTGGAAATTTTTTTAGCTTTCCTGGTTTTGGAATTATGCAATGCAGGGTATGGCATGGTTTAAACCAACTAATTTAAACCAAACAGTTTTTTTTTTTTTTTGTGAGTGTCAAAAATTATAAAAGGAAAGACTGCAAAGCTAAATGAAATGTCTCTAAAATAGAGATTTTGTTTTTTGACAACTTACTTCTAAACCTTAAGAATATCATTTTGAACAATTACTCAGATTTATTACTGATGAATTCAAGAGCAGTACTCCATGCTTTATATAGTAAACACAATTACTATTAAATTATATAAGCTAAATTTTAAATAAAAGTTTGTCGAATTAAGGAGGGATATTAATTACTATTTGAACATTATGCAAATAATGTTATTTATAACTATGTATGCATGTATTTATAAAAAGATTGGGAGAGATTTTTTTTTTTTTAATGTCCGACATTTTTGGTGGAATAACAACCATTTTATAGCTACAACTTCTTGGACATGGCATTAAATTCATCTCTGTTTCAAAATAGGACTCACTGTACTAAAAGAGTGCATTAGATTTCCTCATTATTCACAATGAGTCTAGATAAAATCTGTCTAGGATAAAATCTGTCTACCTACCCCAGTCCCTATTAAGTTAAGCCAATGACTATTGCTTTTTTTGACATGGCACAAAATGCGTCTGTTCTGTACTGCAAGAGCACGTGTTGCCTCATTATTCACGATGAGTCTGTTTTCGTGGATCCTTGCATGAGGCAGAGGAAAGGGCCGATTACAGTGGTAAACGTGGGCTGTCGAGAGGCCAAGATGAGGTGGCATGTTAAGGACGAGGACGGACTCTCCACTCGCATTTTCTTTGGCCATTGCAGCACTTCTATGAGTAGATGGAGAGCATGGGATTGCAAGTCCAACAAGATGAGAGTTATGCTGAAAGGATGAACTTAGACACTACTCGCATACACACCATTTAGGATGTATTTTGGGTAGCATAATAGGGAGGGACTAGCCAGAGGCTATTGGGAATGACAAAGATAGGTTCAAACAAGAAGGGGCATTGTGTCCAAGTTGCAGCCAAGGTTTCTCCCCAGTCAAGAATAGTTGCACCTTCATAGTGAAGTCAGCTATTCACTATTTCTGTTCTGTCTGGGTACTTATTCCAAGAGTTTCGATAGCATAGCTGGTAACTTGTTGACTTGATAAAGCCATTACTGTCCTCTGTCAGAGTTGGACATCTTTAAGTAAAATATTAGTTGAACTAAACATTCAGCTGGAAACTAATTGTTAATTGAATAAAACTTAAGTGTTCACCTTAAGTAGTTATTATTTGAAGGTTCAACTACCTAACTCACTAAACTCGTTTTAGTTTTCTGTTAAACAAATATTTAGTTGGACTTCCAACTATTAGGAACTTAATTTATTTATAGTTTTTGAATAACAACTACAAATTTTTAATTATTTTAGTAATCAATGTATATTTATGGCAGTCAGTGATAGATAGAAAAAGAAACAGATAAGCCGAAATCGTGAATGCTACTACAATCTTGATGATAACTATTGATAGAAATATTACAGTTGAGAGTCTGCAAAATAAAATTCTAGTTTCATGCAAAAACAACTGACCAGTTAGTACCAGATCTAACCCTCCAATGTGCTTGGTGGAATGACTCTCACTGGTTAAAGGGCTTAGTTCAGAAAACTTTTCAACAAAGCAAAAAAAAAAGTGAATGAGATCCTTACAGAAAGGGTCTCATTAACAATAACAAGCATCTCAGGAAAAGAAAAACTGACTTCTGGAGAAAGTTCTGTGATGGTAAGATTCTATCTGAAAAGCAACTTAAGTCAAATAATCCCTAGAAGGGATCAACCAATTTTGTTTGGCACCTTGAAGAATGTTGATGGCAACTTTGCTAAATACTATGTGGGAGCTAGACTCCAAAGAATCCTTAGAAGTGATGAACCAGTTTCGATTGGCACCTTAAAGGATGAAGGTGGTAACTTGGCTAAATACTTAAAAATCTTTTATCCGAGGGAGCTAGGGCTCCAAAGAATTCTTATATGGGATGAATAAGTTTTGATTGGCAACTTTTCTAAATACTTAAAAATTCTTTCTCTGCGGGAACTAAGACTCCAAAGAATTCACAGAAGGGATGAACCAATTTTGTTTGGCACCTTAAAAAATGAAGATGATAACTTAGCTAATTAAAAACTCCAAAGAATCCCTAGAAGGGATGAACCAGTTCTAGCTCTCTGAGGGAGCTAGCACTCAAAAGAATACCTAGAAGGGATGAACCAATTTTGGTTGGCACATTAAAGGGTGAAGGCGGCAACTTTGCTAAATACTTAAAAATTCTTTTTCTGAGCGAGCTAGGGCTCCAAAGAGGCCTTAGAAGGGATTAATTAGTTTCGATTGGCACCTTAAATGATGAAGGTGGCAACTTTGTTAAATACGTAAAAATTCTTTCTGTGAGGTAGCTAGACTCCAAAGAACCCCTAGAAATGATGAACCAATTTTGGTGACACCTTAAGGAATGACTATGGCAACTTTGCTAAATACTTAATAATTCTTTCTCTGAGGGAGCTAGGACTCAAAAGAATCCCTAGAATGGATGAACCAATTTTGGTTGGCACCTTAAAGGGTGAAGGTGATCAATTTTGCTAAATACTTAAAAATTCTTTATCTGAGGGAGCTAGGGCTCCAAAGAATCCTTAGAAGGGATCGCGATTAGTTTCGATTGGCACCTTAAAGGATTAAGGTGGCAACTTTGCTAAATACTTAAAAATTCTTTATCTGGGGGAGCTAAGACTCCAAAGAATTCACAGAAGGGATGAACCAATTTTGCTTGGCACCTTGAAAAATGAAGATGGTCACTTAGCTAAATACTATAGGAATTAGACTCCAAAGAATCCCTAGAAGGTATGAACCAGTTTCGATTGGCACCTTAAAGGATGAAGGTGGCAAATTTGCTAAAGACTTAAAAATTCTTTACTTGAGGGAGCTAGAGCTCCAAAGAATCCTTAGAAGGGATGAATTAGTTTTGATTGGCACTTTAGAGGATAAAGGTGGCAACTTTGCTCAATACTTAAAAATTCTTTCTGTGAGAAAGCTAGACTCTAAAGAATCCCTAGCAAGGATGAACCAATTTGGGTTGACACCTTAGGGAATGACGATGGCAACTTTGCTAAATACTTAATAATTCTTCCTCTGACGGAGCTAGGAATCCCTAGAAGGGATGAACAAATTTTGACTGGTACCTTAAAGGATGAAGATGGCAACTTTGCTAAATACTATGTGGGAGCTAGGACACCAAAGAATCCTTAGATGGGATGAACTAATTTTGATTGACACATTAAGGAATGAAGATATGCCAACTTTGCTAAATACTTAATTCTTTCTCTGAGGGAGCTAGGACTCCAAAGAATCCCTAGAAGAGAAGAACCAGTTTTGGTTTTGTAACTTAAAGCATAAAGATGGCAACTTTGCTAAATACTTCAAAATTCTTTCTCTGAGGGAGCTAGGACTCCAAAGAATCTCTAGAAGGGATGAAACAATTTTGGTTGCCACCTTAAAGGATAAAGGTAGCAACTTTGGGGAGCTAGGACTCCAAAGAATCTCTAGAAGGGATGAAACAATTTTGGTTGCCACCTTAAAGGATAAAGGTAGCAACTTTGCTAAATACTTAATTCTTTCTCTGAGGGAGCTAGGACTTCAAAGAATCCCTAGAAGAGAAGAACCAGTTTTGGTTTTGTAACTTAAAGCATAAAGATGGCAACTTTGCTAAATACTTCAAAATTCTTTCTCTGAGGGAGCTAGGACTCCAAAGAATCTCTAGAAGGGATGAAACAATTTTGGTTGCCACCTTAAAGGATAAAGGTAGCAACTTTGCTAAATACTAAAGTTCTTTCTGTGAGGTAGCTAGGACTTCAAAGAATCC
>JAWZYV010004938.1:0-15141 GCA_038373885.1 Cheiracanthium punctorium
TACAGCAACTAGCAAGTGACTTAGCCTTAAATATTTCTTCATACACTCACTAATATATTAAATAAGGCATTCTAAAACTGTTATTAGTTTAATTCTAGTTATACTTTTTTTCTCTGACTTGCCTCCATGCGGGGCTCTGAAATGATCGGGGCCCATAGACTAAAGCCTACTTAGCCTAATGGATAATTCAGTCCTGCTGTCATTTCACATCAGAGTACACAGAATTCATCAAGCTAAGTTTTGCAAATTCCCTGATATTTAAACAACTTTGAGTTAACCTTCCACAAGATTGCCCATTAGAGATGAGTTCGGGCTCATTTTTTAAAGCCCGAGGACTTTTTGATTCGAGACCGCCCGAGCACGAGCACGAAATTGCAACTAATAGCCAAAAAAGCTAATTACTTCATTGATAGAATATCATAAATTTTGCCGTTTGTGCAAATTACAGACAAATACAATAGCAAACTCTTAACCCACTTACTGCTCGATTTGTGGACCAAAATCGCTTCAAAAATTGCGTAATTTTGTTTTTTTTCATATTTCAAATCTATATACATTGGAGAATTGAAATGTGCATTTTTTCTTTCTAGAAAAGATTTTTTTATATAGATTTTTATCATGAGAAACTAAGCTTCAGAAAAACCAATTTCAGATGTTATTACATAAAAAAAAATTTAAAAATGAATTACAGTTAATTTCCGTTTATTACATAATATAAGAAAAAGCACCCCTGCCTAACGCTTTGCAGGTTTATTGAATCATGGTCATATTCATCGCCGTCTGAGGAGCAGTCCAAAAAATCTAAATCACTATTACTATCAAAACTAAAATCTCTATCAGAATCTCATACATCATCCGTAATAGACACTCTGTCAAATGCTGAACGATTTCTACCAGCCATTTCGGATGAGACAAGGCGGCAAACAAGGGAAGTTGGTGCATTGCACACCGAGTATTACCTTCAAAAGCCTCAATTGAGTGGACGACTCACGACATGTGTTGGTCAAAACCTAAATGAAACGTCTAAAACTGTATCTAATTTATTTCACTGGTTAAAAGGTGAAAACGCGGGATGCTCTCCTCAATACAGGAAGAAAAACACATGCCCGGGAAAATCGCGGGATGAGCCAATTTTGCTACAGTTGAGTTGCCCGTGGAAATCGCGGGATGATCAGCCAGAGGGTTAATCTTCCCAGTATTATGTGACATGTACTTTGAACCTGTTTAATTAACAATTCAACACTTATTCAAGTCGAAAATTATCCATTCATTTTATTTTTCTAAGACTATTTAAGTAGAAAAATTCTGTATTTTGAACCAACTTCCAAAAAAAAAAAAAAAAAACCCAGAATTTTCGAAGATTTTCTTCTAGGGACATCTGTGTTAATTTAAAAAACTTTGCAACCAACATTCTGGCTTTCTTCAATCAAGTATGTTAACAGTAATATTTTGTAAAAATATTTTAATTATATTACCGCTCTATAATATACTGTTAAATATGCACATCTTTTTAAAATCAAATTTTTTTCCGATGATTTTATTTACTTTTGTTATCCTTACTCATAGCACGTGTGTAAAAATAAATGGAAAAACTGAAATTCTAGAGAGAATTATTTAGGCAAGGCTTAATTTTCGATTACTTACCTGAGTAATACAATATTGCTTACATTAGTAAACAATATTTGATTCTGAAAGCTCCTAAAATGACATAATATTCATATCTGTTTGATTAGACTTGTCGGTATTTTAATCGAATATAATGAAACACTATAGAAGAGCTAAAGAACTAGTATCCTTCATCTGTGTCGCTTTCATTAATTTAAAATCCGTATTTAGTAAAAGACAATATTACAAAATCTTCATTTTTAAACATTAATTTACTTGAACTGAATATAAATTTAAGTACAGAAATGGCTGATTCAATATACACGATATAGATATATGATTGTATATACTTCATACACAGCATGATAAACAATATTAGATTCACTTAAAAAATATAAACTACAAATTTTTGTTCATTTTTGACTGGGTTAATTTATTTAGATAACTGTTATCATTATTTACAAGACATAAAAATGATCCAACCACAGAAGTGTTTATTCAACGATTCGATGAACAATATTCCAAGATGCTAATGCAATAGCTAAATCTAAACAAAGAGAAAATCAATTCCAACGAAACACCAGTTTTGTTTTTGTTTTTTCTGCTTCAGCACTACTTCAGTAGCTTCAGCACTACTACAGCAGACCGCCGAAGCTGATAATCTGCGATGAATTTCCCCCCCCTCTCCCCTTTCCTAGGGCCGGATTCAAACGAAACAGAGTTCTATCGTTTTCCGTTACGATCGCGGAAATTTTCGACTGATTCCTATGTTTCCTATTCAAGTGAAACCTGTCTATCGCTTTTGGATCCCGTGACACTGCGATTGGTGTTTTGCTATCGTTTTTCCAAAAGCGATCGTTTTCTCGAACATGGCGGATCGATCGGCGGATGGTTGATGAGAAGATTACAACAACAATGAAGACTCGTTATTTAAAATTACGAAGCAATCCGTTGGAATTATCAGACAGGGAATTCTGCAAAAGATTTAGGCCTGCGGAAAGCTGAATTTTCTCGCAGAACAGAATATCTGTAGGGTTTATTTTCTGTCGGCCTTTGAGTTCTACTCTAGCAGACACTACGATGCAGGCGCCATCTGTAGTCCTTTTTTTAAATCGTTTATTGCTCGATAAATGTTTGATATTTGAAACAGCGCGAAAAAATACATTAACGAATAATTTCTCGCTAAAATAAGCATCCTAGCAACCCTCCTAAACAAATACAAATATTCATATCATTATATTAAGGATGTCTTTGATTGTTAATTATATATCAGAACATGAAATATATAGTAATTCTACCCCTCCATTATAATTATAAACAGCTTCTCTGCTACAGAAAAATAAAATATAGTAGGTAAACTAGAGAACAATTATTATTCGATAATTCGACATGATAATTATGACGAACAATACTATTATCAATAATTTTCTAAAAAAAAAATCTTCATAAATTAAAAATGCGTTTCCATGATTATAAACATACAAAAAATATTAACCTAAACCAGTTAAAATTTTAAAACATTAACCTACAATACTGTTGGGGAAAAAGCTCAAACATAAATAAATAAACAGTTAGTCGTCGCCATTAAGTTAAAAATTTTTCCAGAGAAAGATGCGATTTTTTTATTGGTTAACAGCGACTTTCTACGTCACCGGAAGTTGCGTTTTCACTCTGTGGCGATAAAGTTTCGATCTAGCAAACCTGTAAGTTCGATCGCCTATTTTGTTTCACTTTGAATACACTTTTGCGATCGCTTGTAAAAGCGATCGAACTTCCAGAGAGAAAACGATCGTTTTGGAGACGACCGATCGCGTTTCGTTTGAATCGGGCCCCTAGTCTTATTCTCAGTCCACAACATAAATTTCATGATAAAGCGAACGGAAGATGCAATTTTCAACACCCCCACTTGGAATACATTCGGGAAAGCTTCCACCCTATAGTCAAAGTCGTAACCCTTGGAGGAGGGGAAGGGGGGAGGGGGGGGTTGTAGGACCGCTGGAGAGGGAGTACCCCCTTCAAGGCCGTACCCAGGGGTCTGGTCCACCACACCCCCGAAATTTAAACTTTTGTTAACAAACAAATAAAGATGAAGTCTTTGTGAAAAATTCAACCTTTCTTTCGTTTGGTATCCCTCCGAAATTTTTGTCTGGATAAATTTTTTTCTGGATACGGCTCTGACCCCTTGTACCCGAGGAGGTGAATCAGGAAGTCTGCTCCCCCCCCCAATTTAAAAGGTTTTTAACAAAATAATAATGATGAAATCGTTTTATGAATAATTCACCCTTTTCCGCCGTTCGGTCCGCCTCTTTACCTTAAAAAATTTTTATTGTTCCAGGTCTAGCTCTAAAAGGTTATGGATCCGGCTCGAATAATAATAATTATAATAATAATAATAAACATTCATTCTTTGGCTGCGACTACAAATAAAAATATATGTCTCGGGCTCCAGCTTAAAAGATATGGCTTTGGTTCCAACGACAAATATTTTTAGCTCTAAATCTTAGACTTTAACTCAAAATATTAAATAAATCCATCTCAAGTTTAAAAAAAAATCATTGCGTAGCCTTCAGGTTAAAAGCATACGGCATGGACCTGCACATTTCCAATAGGGGAGCCCACGAAAGAGTCGATACACTCTTAGAGGTTAAAAAGTAAAAAAGAGTAAAGTTTCAGCTTAAAAAGTACATGCTCCAGCTTAAAAATTAAAGACTCCCTTTAAAAAGCTATTAAGTATCAGGCTCCAGATTAAAAATAATACGCGTGTATAAATATGTCGATTGCTTCGACTACGATTTAAGAAAATGAATACGACTTTGGCATATAAAATTACATGGCTCCGAAAATCCAGATTAAATGGCTTCCGACCAGGGCCATACCTAGAAAATAATTTCGGAGTCGGGGAGCATGGTATATCGGGATAAAATTTTAAGGATATATCCCCCACACCCAATTTCTGTCTAATTTAGCAAGATTAATTTGTTTTTATTATTGCGCAAACATTTCGTTCATTTATACATCACTGCATTTCATACCCCACACCATGGGCGCCGGCAGAATATTTCCCCGGGGGGGGGCAAAGACTACTTCAACGTATAGTTACCATGGTTGAAAGAGCAAAAAAGCAAAGGATAACACTGCATACAAAAATCCAGGGGGGTAGGGGGCATTGCCCCCCCTTGCCCTATGCTGCCGGCGCCCATGCCCCTCACCATCCCCACACAGAAAAAAATTTCTGGCTACGTCCCTGTATAAATACACCATGTACATATAATGTAATAACTTCGGGGGAGCGGCGTCCGAACTCATAGGACCCCCCCCCCGTCTAAGTACGGCCTTGCTTCTGACTCCAAGTCTACAACTTTGACCCTAGCTCAGAACTTAATTAAAGCAAAAGAACAGGGAACAGATCAATGAAAGAACACCTTTCATCGAAGAACAGTTCATTTAACCTGTTCAGCAAGAGAACGCCTTTTACCCCGTTCCGAAAAAGAACACCAGCTCAGGAAAAGAACGCTGAACTAGGTGTTCCCGCTCACTGCTCGGAGAACTCCTCCAGTCGTGATCAAAGAACGTGTTCTTTTTCAGCCAATAAGAGATGGCTAAGAGCGTATGAAGCGAAGGCGCGTTTTATATGGAGATAGTGTAATGCTTATATTATTGTTTGACGTTGATAAAATATTTTTTTTCGATTTGTTTGTGTTTCAGACTATCGTTTTCTTTATTATTAAATTTTTTACTTTGATTGAAACTGAGTAGTTTGGCTGGAATAATAAAAATTGACGAATTGATTTCCTGTGAGTGCATTTCGTATTGAACTTATAAGAAAGCTTCTTATTCTTTGCCCGGATCCACTTTAACCCTCCGAGCGGCCTGGAGTTTGCCTAGTGATAACTTCAAAAAAGTTCCAGTGTATGGGATCTGTATCTCTCGAAAATGCACAAGAAAAACCTGCTTTCCCCCATTTCCGCATGGAAGGCGTGGGGAACAAGGTAATTAACAAACTGCCGACGTGACAGCCTACCTACCGCCTGATAAATTACTTTGTATTGTAGGAGCACATGTCCGGTGAATCTGACCAACTGGTCTCCCTCACCTCTTTCCCCCCTAAATACTCGGGAAACTACGCAACGTTGTAGGAAACCAAAGTTCTTTTCTCGGTGGCTTACATGTACACTCACCCAGAGCCAGATTTTTGTCCGATGAAGATTGGAAGAAGAGATATTTTGTTTTTTGCCCCCTCTCATAATGAGCAGGTAGTGAGAGTGACGCTTGTGCTCTAAAAATAGTAAAATTAGAGATGATCTTTTTACTATACTTCTTTATCTGAAAAATTTCTTTATAAAGTTTTAATAGAAATGAACGAAAAATAATATATCTAATGGGCCCCTTTCAAGATGAGGCTCTGGACACAGCCCCGATTTGCTCATACGATAAGACCCCGTGTACATATTTTCAATAAAGTGTCCAATGTCAGATATATCCCATTCACCTGAACCTTATATAAGACGCTGCCCTTCATAAAATGTGCAAAGTGTTCCATAGAATTATTATTATTTCTTATATTTTTTTCGAACTGTGCATTTTTTCATAAAAGTTTATACAGTTAGTTAGGAAAGAGAAATAGGAAATTTGACTTTCACTCGATCATTTTTGAAGTTGTAATGCAAAAAAATATGACAGTTAAAAAAAAGAGAGAGAGAGAGCAGTGGCGCACCCAGGATTTTAGTTTAAGGGGGGATGGGCTTCAATTACTGCTGAACTCGATTATAGTGACCTCGATTATAGTTATATCATCAAAATATTTGGTACTAGACTACTTGCCCATAGAACACAAGCTCACGAGCAATGTAAATCATTATAGAGTCAAATAATTATCCGCTCATTTCAGTTATGTTATAGCCGAGATTAATTGTGTTTCATATACTAACTGTAAGTTTTTACTTAAGAACTATCATCTTTTTTTTGTAAAAGGTATTTTAGAAATAATTTGAAGGCAATTTTAAAAACGAAAACAAATAAATCATTTGTGACAATTCCCAATTTTTAATGCTTTTCAATTCTAACTTTCCAATTTTAGGGGGGCTTGAGCCCCCATAGCCCCCTCCGTGGGTGCGCCTATGAGAGAGAGTATAATGTACTTGAGTGTAGGGTAATAAAGCTTTCATTTAAATTATCTCAAGCGTACGAGAAAAATAAAAATTAAAAATTCTTCGATGCTTCATTTAAAGGACTTGTTTAGTAAATTTGTTAAATGAAATATCTATATTAATCTTTGTCAGATAATAAACGTTTTTAAAGACCTTTATTTATGTTCTGCATATGCGAAAAAATTCCAAGAAAAATTAAGAGCACGAATCTGAGAAAGTAACACACCTAGGATTCATGCCATCTGAGATTTTTACCAAAAAATTCCCAGTTGTTATTAATCTTATTAATGTAGCAAATCCAGAATATTTTGTCTCAAAGTGAAGTTGTTCATCTTTTATGGCCCACTAAAAAATCAGACCAGTAGCCAGATTTTCTATTCAGGGGGGCACCCTCTTTTTTTCAGGGGGGAGGGGCACCCTAACTTAAGTGGGGTGGCATCCTATATTTTTTTGAATGATAACATTTTTATCTATATTTCTCTTCATTAAATAATAGCATAAGTTTATAATTAAATAAATTCTGAAAAGTCCAAACGGCTTCCAAGAAGTAAAAGTTCCTTGGCTTAAACAGAATGGATTTAAAGTTGTCATCTTTGGATCATAGTATTACAAAGAAAAACTTTGTATATATAAAACTTTGATATATAAAACTTTGATATAAAACTTTGATAACTTTACCTTATATACAAAAATTTTTCAAAGCGTCTGCATTAAACTTTTTTTATGTGAAATTTTCTAGGGGGGGTGGGGTTCAGCCCCACCTGGCACCCCTTTGGCTACGGGCCTGTAAAAATGTCCGTGCAGCACACAAAAGTGGGCGTTTTTCTCAGACATAGAAAATGCTGTGGTCAAAAACTCTTTGGGGGACAACTTGCCATGATACTTATTTAACATCTATAATGTTAGACGATAGAACTTCATGAAATATATGAGAAATCTGTGGCACGTTATCGACGCAAAGTCACTGCAGGTCACAAAAACACACATTTTCTTTTCTTTTTTCTTTTTTGCCATTTTTAAGGCTTAACCATAGCTTGCACCTTCAAGTTGCTAAGGCAGAAGAGGTGTCCTTTGAAAGACATGTATTAGAACTTATTAAAAAATGCATGTATAGTTGACGCAAATTGAATGCGCTTTTAGATTTATAAGACCAAAATCTGAAAATTTTCGATTTTGACGGAAATTTGAAGTTTCATAAATTCCTGCAGCAGAAGTTTATTGAAAGTAATTCTTTTGGATCGTTTTTATGTGAATATATTGTATTATTTGAATGCTTATTGAATTATTTGAATGAATGAAATTATTTGAGCGCTTATACCAAGTTTTGCGCGCAAGATTAGGACCCACTGGCGCATTGACTTAAATTGAATTGAATGAATTTAATTAAATTTATATTATGTATATTTAATAATTTTAGCGACTTAAATTGCTAAATTTAAGCAGGGCCTGATTATGACCAACAGGGGCCCCGGACATTGATGAATTTTGGGGGCCCCGATCCATGATTTTTTTTTTTTTTCAAAAAATTTTGATATAAAAGAAGACAATTTCAGAACATTTGAAATTGAAGGCCCTTTACAAAATCCCGATTTTCCCATGCGATAATAAGGCTCTGAATTTTAGTTTTTTGGGGGAAACGGGTGGATTTTCAAAATTTTAAGGTCGCCTACGTCTTCTCTCTATCATTTTGCTCATCTTTATGCAGTTAGAGGGAGTAATCAAAAGCGAAGCGCTGTTAATTTGTCAACGGTAATGGTTAAAAAAAACATGAGTACAAATTTTTGTCAATTTTAAATGTATAACGTACAACTGGCGCCATTCCCACATGTAATCTAAAAAAAAAAAAAAAAAAAAGTCCTTCGGAACTGGACCACTGAAATGCTTAATATATATTAATCCTTATATCAATACTTTATTTAGGCGAAAACAATTTATTCGTTTTAATATTCTTAAAAGAAGTAGAAGTTTAATAATTTCGAGAAGCTATTTCAAACGATTTAGAATCGCAAAAATTTGCAAACCTATTTAGATAATGACATATAATTTGTTAGAGTTAACCTTTTAATTCATTTGGAACGCTTTTCTTCTTAGAAAAAGTCTGCATTTTAAATTAAGCCTATGAGGGAGTTGTCGGAGGACGATTAAGAGAAACGTTCCCTCGGCCGCTCACATGACGTATAGTGTACAAAAGGTATTTGAGAAAAACTGACGGACAACTGGAATACACAAAAAGGCTGCACTTTATTGTAGGTATCTTCACAAAACAGTTATTAAAGAAACAAGTTCAATTACGCACCGTACATTACTTCAACACCAGGAACATATCTAATTGTTCCGGCCACACGGCATGCCGGAGTTCCATAAAAAAAACGAACACAACCTCCTCTGACGGAGAGCAATCGAGAAGTCCTTTCAAATCTTTCTACAAAAACTGCCAGCCCTCTACAGGTTGGCGAGTAAAATATGAGCACTCATAAGCCACTGCCCCACGTGACAACCACCGTCCGGTAGGCGTAAACAATATAAAAATTTGAAACAAACGGATTAAATGATTAATGCAATACAGAAGTGCCAGAATTTGGCGGATGCCAATACGAAAGGCTACAACCCTGTGAGAAAACACCGACGGAGACCGGGAGGCGCTAAGAACTAACACAGTATATGCTAAAGCGAAATTAATTTAGAAGGGAAACCCCGAAAAAATCACAGACATAGCGTCGCGAAAGAAAGAATATTTTATCGAGCCGAAAAAACAAAGTGGAGAGAGATTAATACGGAATACGTAATTTTGATTTAGAAAGACGAAACATAGGAACATTATTTTAAGACGCGAAAAATATGTGAACTTCGTCACAAAGCCTTTCTGCTTAATAATTTGATATATTTTTTTTTTTTTAAATAGCCGAATACTGACAGCTTAGCAGTGCGGGACTGATTTATAGCTATTATGCCAGACTTGGGGATCGTCGAGAATCTTTTTTTCCCTACAATTTACACTCTTAAAAAAAAAAAAAAAGCAGTTGATTACCAAGAAATCTCTAGGAAACAATGATTCCATTACTTGTTACTTTCCGAACATGTACCATGTAAGGAAAGTATTGCAATCCTGAAAAAATTCGACTTCGAGACTTTGATGTATTTACACGTTTTGAGGTCTTCTGAATTCAATTCTGTTTTTACGAGATATGTGTGTGTGTGTATGCGTGTGTGAACGAACTTCGATAGCTCCTAAACGGATCATTCGATTGAGCTCAAATTGGACATACATGTGATAAACCACCGTCGCAAGACCGGTATTGATTTTGGTTTATATAGGACTAATAGTTTTTCTACAGGGCTACGTCAAAGATTTCTTTGACATTATAGTATATGGGGAGAAAGTCTTGAAAGTATGCTAGCGTTTAAATGGTGCATTCGATTGAGTTTCAATTTGGTATATATGTTTGAATGATTCATCGATTAAAATTTATTTAAATGCTTGGTAATGATCTAATCGCAAGTCTTCGGAAAGTCGAGTGGAGGCACTCCAGATTTTTTTAGTATGATGCCATAACTTTTCTTAGTATTACTACTAAATAAAGCCATGTTTGCCAATTGATTTACATGACTTTATTTTGCAGCAATACTATGAAAAGTTATGGCATCTTTGTTTCAAAGAGATTTCTAAGTAATCCACAAATTTTTTTATAGTGTAGGGCATCACCCAAAAGGATGTTATTTTCGGATCCGCAACTCTCCTCCGTATACCAGCCTATATACAGCTGGAGGAGCTGCGGACCCACAGATTTATCGTTCACGTTTGCGCCATGTACATATAGCGGTTTTTGATCAGCCGAGATGTGAAAACGAATCCTTTCACTTTCTGCACACCAGGTTATTACAACTCCTTAAAAATTTATTTTAGGATGACTAGGAAAAATTAAATTACTTAATTAACTAAAACATTTTTCTAATTTATGTGTATTGAAAGAAGAAAGGGTTGTCACCCGATCGTTAACACTGCCAATATAGCTTTTGGGTCATCGTGTGACAATTGAGACTATGACAGCATATTTTAATATCCATAACGCTAGGTTCGAGTAAAAGTTTTCTGCATTTTTTCAGTTTCCGTATAGCTGGAATAATTTAAAATGCATGTGTAAAAAAAAAAATCATTACTTTCTTCGTCGTGAAGAACTGATACGCAGCTAGTTATAACATGTTATGTATATGTAAAAATAAATTACTTGAAATTCGAATTAAACATTTAATAATTTTGCGATTTCTCAAAATAATCAAACGAAAATCCCCACCTCTCTCTCCATGTGTTTATATATCATGGCTTTGATTTGCAACAGTGCTTCGATTTGAACTTCATATTTTAAACAGTTACACTAAAATTAATCTTTATTTTTAAATTTAGGTAATTGGAAATTTTATTTATTTACTTTTTCGTCTATTTGGCAGCTTAGTTTAACCAATTGTTAAAGTAATCTCTATTCCCGTGTGATGAGCGGGTACATCAGCTAATATAGAATAAAAATAGAAATTAAAATTCGTATTGTTCAATTAAAAGCAGCAATAATAAAATAATAAATCGATGACAAACTGACGCTTTCGATCTGATCCGGTATAAATGTAAATGCCTCGAAATCTAAGATGAAAATTTTGGCCTTATACAAATTGGTCTATTTCTGTGTATTTCTTTACGTAACAATTTCTATAATTCTTTACAGGTTGAAAAGTTTTTCTAGCATGTATACATATTTACATAAATGAACTGACACACACACACACCACATAACACCAAAACAACAACAAAAAATCTTGCAGTTCAATGTGGGAAGTTAGTTTTTCTGGAAAGATGTTGTAGTTAGGGTAAAACTAAGACAGTGGAGGATCCTGAAAAGTTTCAACGCAGGAGGCAATATGCAAGAAATTTTGTAAGAAAAATGGATCTTCTTAAATTTAAAATTTTGATTAAATAATTCTTATCGTCTGCAACCAGGTTTAGGATGGTTGCTCTCATCATTCATTATTGAAAAGACGTTTTTGAGAAGATTCCTCTTCTCTTACATGTGTAATTTCTTAGCGTGGATCTTTGAACACTCCGCTAAACCGGCAAATTATTCAAAGACCCATGCTAGGTGAGCAGGGAAACCACACAGATCATAGAGTGTAATGTAGTGCATTTATTGCAAGCCTGCACTCAGGGTATTTGCCAAGTCGGAATGCCTTGGTCAGAGGATTTTTTCAGGTGTTCTTCCGCGTCTTCACGAGACATCTAACGAAACCTCCCGAAACCCTACACCGTTAGAGAGACAGCCGCGCGGTAGTCCAGAACCCTCGACATTTACTCTTCAGGCATCTACCATTTCCAGTCCCTTGTGCAATGGGCCATGGTGGGACCGAGACCCACAGATCACAGAAAGGGAATCATCACCACTGAATCCAACTGGGATTTAATTTTATTTTATCTTACTTCTTCTTTCACTGTTTTTCACTAGTTCTTTCACTATTTATTTTATCTTTATCTTCTTTCACTGTTCTTTTCAACTAGTTATTTTAATTTTGTTTTAATCTTTAGGACGGGATAGAGCGTTACTGATAAATTTGATCGCGCATTTAATCGTGTGACTTTTCTAGTAAAATCAAACTGAAACATCAATAACTGAGGACTAGTTTACAGCAATACAGTCTGGACACATACTCAACTTTCCTCACTATTTTTAGGAGGGCCCAGTGTCACTTTGCTTAAATATTTACCTTACATTTCATTGTTTACATGAAAAATACTATAAGGACGTTTTGGCTTCTAACTATGTTTCAAGAATATTATTTTTATCATTCCAATTTTAATGAACTAATGCATTATGTAAAAGTTGTCTTTATTTTATAACACCAGGCAGCTTCTACATAATGCGTTAGTTCATTAAAATTGGAATGGGAAAAATAATAGTCCGGAAACATAGTTGGTTGCCAAAACGTCCTTATAGTAAGTATTCTTGATGTAAACAATGAAATGTAAGATAAACATTTAACCTAAGTGACATTGGACTCTCCTAAAAATAGTGAGGGAAGTGTTGAGTACGTGTTCCGACTGTCTTGTAATTTAGTCCTCTGTTATTGACGTTTGATTTTCATTTTACTAGAAACTTAACGCGATTAAATGCGCAATAAAATGAAGCTGAAAATAGCAAAAAATTGCTTAAAAATGAGAGAACGGGTGGATTTTCAGATTTTTAAAATAGTGCAGATCTTTTTTAATATTTTTTTTACATAATTATGAAAATTTTCAAGCCGATCGCACGAACTGTGTGAATTTCATTAAATTTTTACACAGTAACTTTTTAATCTGTTTGGATTAATGATGGTAAAAGTTTTGTTTGGAAGGGGCCGGACCGGATTTGTTAGCGAGTGAGTCACGTATCAGCGTAACTATATAATAGGATAATTACAGAGTTAATATTTATACAGGAGTGGTTTATGACATGTAAATTTGAATTAATTTAAATAATAATATGCACTACATTTCTTTAAACCCCCTCTTCATCCGTAAGCATGCGTGCCCAAGACCCCATATATGTTAAATCGGTCTCTTCTAATAAAATATTTTTTTTATATGCCAAATGTTTTGTTGTATTCGAGGCAACACCTTTTCCTTTTCAAGTAACATTTGAAAGAAGTAAAATATTTACTCAAAATTCGTTATTTTAATTAAAAATTTAAAGTTATTATAAATGAAAAAGTATCCTGGAGGTCTTTGAAGAATACGAAATATTCAAACTTATTTCCCGTGCCCAACCATGCTTAGAAGGGACTCCGGTTCAAAAGATTACTTATCTGAAAAAATACCGAAAGCATTCGGCTTCTCTCTTCTTTAGTTAGAAAAGGCATGGTCACCACATCTGTAAATAATTTTGTAGGGTGCTACAATTAAAGTATCGGAGGTGTGTCTTGGCCATTGTGCGCTCTCCCCTCCTTTGCAATCCATTAATCTAAGTGTCACAGGTGTTTTGGCGAGTGGGGGTAAGCAGTAACGGGATTTTATGTCACAGCCGCTTTCGAAGCAGAAAAAAGGGAGCAGAAAATTATGTCTCAGCCGCTTTGAACAACTCTTACAAATGAAGGGATTTTACGTCTCAGCCGCTTGGAGGGTTAAAATTATGTTAGGTTAGGTTAAAAGTTCTATCCGCCCCCCCCCCCTCAGATAATCATCTTCGTTATCATTATTTCTCAAAATAACTAAGATTCCACTATTAGAGTTTGATAAAGGTAAAATTTTGAACTTCTGTCCCCACCATCAGATACGTAGCCAATGTGGGGGAGGGGGGGTCTGCCCCCCCAGAATTTAAATTTTTCTTAGCAAAAAATATTAATCGTGCCTTTCAATGAGAAATTTCACCTTTAAGGCATTTTCCAAAATTTCTCTTTTCAACACGCTTGCCTGCCATAAAATTTTGAAGCGTCGGACCTTAATGAACTGAGAACATGTTTTTGCCGTGATCACTGAACAGGGTGTTCCCGTTCTTTCTTGAGAACAGGTTCAAAAGAACAGGGTGTTCATTCTTTCCCCATCTCTAACCAAAATCTCGAAGTCAATTTTTTTCATGATTACAATACTTTCCTTACATGGTACATGTTCGGAAAGTAATAAATAAATAATTATATAAATATAAGAAAATAAAAAAGTGAAAAAGTAAAAATAAAATTCTTTCTAACACTTTCCAACAAAGTCAAAAAGTGTTTATAATCAGTCTGTCTGTCTGTGTTAGAGCACGGATTGTCCGTCCTCTGTAAAGCAATTACTACTATGAAATTTATCTATGTTATTCCTATGTACTGTTTCACGTACCAATTGAAAACGATGTATGAAACATTTTTAGTTCTTTTACACAAGCTGTCAAAAGAAATACAGTTACGCTGTCTGGGCCGTCATTTTTAGTGCGCATTCTGGAGATCTTAGGCTGTTTCAAAAATAAATAAATAAAATAAAATAATAGTAATAGTAATATACGTTATTAAGGATTACAAAATAAATCTCTTAATCAAAATGAGTCCTTTAAAAGCACAATTCAATAAGTATTTGCACGATTATACCTGCTTACTCTTTATTTAAGTCTTTTACTTGAAAATAATGCAACTTTTGAAAAGCTTTTTAAAAAGTTGCACTGTGAACTGACATAGACAATGAATCTATAGGAGGTAGAAACTGTCAGGAAAAAATGCTAAACAAACCGAATTTCGCGACATTTCTATTAACTGGTAAATCCTCGGCCCATTTTTGAAGGCAATTTTTGTGCTTATGAACTTTTTCTGAAAGTTGCATGAGACACAGTTTTACTGTTAGTGACAGTCCGTGGTGCGATTATTAATTTTTCGAGTGTTTAACATCATTGGTTAGTTTTTT
>JAWZYV010004939.1:0-10973 GCA_038373885.1 Cheiracanthium punctorium
CGTTGCAGAATTAATTTAGGAACTTCTGCGGTGATTCATTTCGGATTGACGAACGACTTGATTTCTGGTTTATATTTGTGTGGCCCTGAAAAGGGCCTTTTTCTTTTTTTTTTTTCCTTTCCGTAGCAGTAGACTTGCGGATTGCGTTCCATATCACTTTATCCAAGGGAGCCGTCCAGTTCCGTCGGACCGACCACCAGGTAAGCTTCGGAAGCCTCTTGCAAAGCCATGACGTAGCTCTGGAAACGGAGATCGGTATTAAAGTCCTGGTCGAATTCCCTGACTAAGCGCTGGAACGGCAGTTTTCGGATCGAAAGTTCCGTGGACTCCGCGGCGGTTTCAGGCCTATGATGATGGGGTTCCTCGCGTCCAGCGTCGGCGCTCTTACGAGCGGATGCCAAATCAGCCATACGCTTCTTGACGTATCCTTTGCCACCCGTCGACATGCGGGCGGTTGCGGTCTGGCGTTTGCGCTGGTACGGCAGTTTTCGGATCGAAAGTTCCGTGGACTCCGCGGCGGTTTCAGGCCTGTGATGATGGGGTTCCTCGCGTCCAGCGCTCTTCCGAGCGGCTGCCAAATCAGCCATACGCTTCTTGACGTATCCTTTGCCACCCGTTGACATACGGGCGGTAACGGTCTGCCTAGTGGCCATCACGATCGGATATGATTCAGTCGGAAGCTTGGGGCCCCATTTATAGACAGCGAAGCAGCTGGCAACACCCCTCCGACAGAACGAACTGCCGATTGGTCGACCGAGTGCACGAGGACGGGCCCAAGAGACCATAAATACTGGTTCGGTTTTTTTTTTTTTTTTTTCACTGTCTTAATTCTTTCCCACCTTTGAGAATATTGTGAATTTTACTACAAGTCCCTAATAAGTTTTTAAAAATATTTTTTCTTCCTATTTTCATTGCTAGAATGCTATATATCCGAATAATCGAGCCTACAGAAACCGAAAACAAGTGCACGCCCACGGGCCATCTGATTGGCCCACGCAAAAGTGTCTTCCCAATCCGGTCCAATGAGTATAAATAGAAGGTTCAAAATCTGTTCCTCATATATTGATCGTCTTTCGTCGAATCAAGATGCCTCCCCAAGCTAGTCGTAAAGCAATCAACTAAAAGCATATGAGTATCTGGCAATTTCCTAGCTCCTTTTTGCCAGAAACTTGAATGCATTTTCATTACAGGGGAAAAGACTTCACGTTGGAATTCATTTACGTTGTTTTTAATAAGACAACTTCCCCTGTCGTTCTGTTTAAATTTTGCCCCTTTTAAATAAAAAATTGTTTTAATTTTTTGAACCAAAGTGAGGGAGGAAAAGAAAAAATCTGTTCGTCATTTAATTTAACTTTTCCAAAAGTTTTGCTTGCCGAATTTTGTGATATTCCTAGGTAAAAGAGATAAAATACGCAACGGGCTAATTTATTTTTTAAATTAAAAAAAAAGAACAATGAGAATATTTGTAAAATGTGCATGCACGGGGAATTTAAAAGAGGGAAAAAAAAGAATGCCAACAGCACGCGGTGTTCCCAGGTGGTCACCCTCCCAAGTACAAGTGGGCGAGTTGTCATATTTCATTTGTGTGGCCCTGAAAAGGGCCTTTTTTTTTTTTTTTTTTTTCCTTTCCGTAGCAGTAAGACTTATTTCCATAACAATGAAGGCCTGTAGTTCGTTCCGTACCTCTCTCTTTCTTCAGATTCGACGAGAAAGCGGATTGCGTTCAATATAACTCTATCCAAGCGAGCCCTCCAGTTTAGCCGTTTTTTCTTTTTCAAAGGCCGAAATGTCGGACCCGCGATCAGAGCCGAGATGGGTACGATGCCTCCACGCCTGGCGAGCCTCTTGATAATACCTTGGCTGTTGTGCAGTCGAAACTTAGACCGCGCCTTCTCCCCGCACTTCCTTCCGGTACCTTTACCGCGACCAGACATCGTTTCAGCTCGACGAAGAGTCTAAAAATGATTCTGGTGCCGGCAAACCCCCGTCTTTTATACTCCTCGTGTGGCGTGTGGGCGGAGCCTATACGACTGCGGACCTATCTGCTTGCGCTGGAGAAATAAAATGGCAGCTAAACGTTTGTACACCCCGTATAAATAGGACCGCGAAATTCGGCCGGCATTCATTTGGATTTTTGTCTCTGATATGGATATTTCTTACCTTCCAGAAAGAAGTCTATTTGACTTGAGGCCGCTAATGTCGGCGCTTCCGTCTGTATCGCCCGTCGATATTAAGGAACCTACTGCTCGTGAAAAAAATACAGCCGTTTGTTCGGACCGTTTTTCGCTCACAGATGAAGATATGGAGGGAATTATTGAAAAAATCAAGTCTGCCTCTCGTAGCACCACGTATCAAAAGCATGTTGAGAACACCACACCCTGTATTGCAAACCAGGAACGCCGACATTTAAGATCAGCAAGGGTGAAAATATTACCCTATCGAATGAAAGCAATAAGGGATTTTTAAATCCCATACAGTTTGAAAAAAAAAAAAAAAAAAAGGCCCTTATCAGGGCCACACAAATGAAAAAGAAAAAAATCAATCAACTAAAAGCATATGAGTATCTGGCAATTTCCTAGCTCCTTTTTGCCAGAAACTTGAATGCATTTTCATTACAGGGGAAATAAAGACTTCACGTTGGAATTCATTTACGTTGTTTTTAATAAGACATATAATTTTTAATAAGACAATAAATGATTCATATGGATTCATTCATATGGAATGATTTATATGATTCATATCGTGAGTAATAAAAGTTTCACATAATTCTTTCAAACTGTTTGTCCTTGGAGAAATGAATTAGTTATTCATAAAACTGATATAAGAAATTTAACTTATACTCGTGGCTATCGTGCGAACGAGAAAAAAATTCATGCATTTAAGGGTTAAAAGAATTCAGTTTTTTCCTTCTCGTATCTTTACTCTTCTCTTTTTTGCGTCTGTGTGTGTTTACTGGATCGTCGTCCATGAAGTGAATCCTGCAAAGACTGAAAATCGATCTGCTATGGGGGAGATTACGTTGCAGAATAATTTAGGAACTTTGCGGGATTCATTTCGATTGACGAACGACTTGATTTCTGTTTATATTTGTGTGGCCCTGAAAAGGGCCTTTTTCTTTTTTTTTTTCCTTTCCGTAGCAGTAGACTTGCGGATTGCGTTCCATATCACTTTATCCAAGGGAGCCGTCCAGTTCCGTCGGACCGACCACCAGGTAAGCTTCGGAAGCCTCTTGCAAAGCCATGACGTAGCTCTGGAAACGGAGATCGGTATTAAAGTCCTGGTCGAATTCCCTGACTAAGCGCTGGAACGGCAGTTTTCGGATCGAAAGTTCCGTGGACTCCGCGGCGGTTTCAGGCCTATGATGATGGGGTTCCTCGCGTCCAGCGTCGGCGCTCTTACGAGCGGATGCCAAATCAGCCATACGCTTCTTGACGTATCCTTTGCCACCCGTCGACATGCGGGCGGTTGCGGTCTGGCGTTTGCGCTGGTACGGCAGTTTTCGGATCGAAAGTTCCGTGGACTCCGCGGCGGTTTCAGGCCTGTGATGATGGGGTTCCTCGCGTCCAGCGCTCTTCCGAGCGGCTGCCAAATCAGCCATACGCTTCTTGACGTATCCTTTGCCACCCGTTGACATACGGGCGGTAACGGTCTGCCTAGTGGCCATCACGATCGGATATGATTCAGTCGGAAGCTTGGGGCCCCATTTATAGACAGCGAAGCAGCTGGCAACACCCCTCCGACAGAACGAACTGCCGATTGGTCGACCGAGTGCACGAGGACGGGCCCAAGAGACCATAAATACTGGTTCGGTTTTTTTTTTTTTTTTTTTTCACTGTCTTAATTCTTTCCCACCTTTGAGAATATTGTGAATTTTACTACAAGTCCCTAATAAGTTTTTAAAAATATTTTTTCTTCCTATTTTCATTGCTAGAATGCTATATATCCGAATAATCGAGCCTACAGAAACCGAAAACAAGTGCACGCCCACGGGCCATCTGATTGGCCCACGCAAAAGTGTCTTCCCAATCCGGTCCAATGAGTATAAATAGAAGGTTCAAAATCTGTTCCTCATATATTGATCGTCTTTCGTCGAATCAAGATGCCTCCCCAAGCTAGTCGTAAAGCAATCAACTAAAAGCATATGAGTATCTGGCAATTTCCTAGCTCCTTTTTGCCAGAAACTTGAATGCATTTTCATTACAGGGGAAAAGACTTCACGTTGGAATTCATTTACGTTGTTTTTAATAAGACAACTTCCCCTGTCGTTCTGTTTAAATTTTGCCCCTTTTAAATAAAAAATTGTTTTAATTTTTTGAACCAAAGTGAGGGAGGAAAAGAAAAAATCTGTTCGTCATTTAATTTAACTTTTCCAAAAGTTTTGCTTGCCGAATTTTGTGATATTCCTAGGTAAAAGAGATAAAATACGCAACGGGCTAATTTATTTTTTAAATTAAAAAAAAAGAACAATGAGAATATTTGTAAAATGTGCATGCACGGGGAATTTAAAAGAGGGAAAAAAAAGAATGCCAACAGCACGCGGTGTTCCCAGGTGGTCACCCTCCCAAGTACAAGTGGGCGAGTTGTCATATTTCATTTGTGTGGCCCTGAAAAGGGCCTTTTTTTTTTTTTTTTTTTTTCCTTTCCGTAGCAGTAAGACTTATTTCCATAACAATGAAGGCCTGTAGTTCGTTCCGTACCTCTCTCTTTCTTCAGATTCGACGAGAAAGCGGATTGCGTTCAATATAACTCTATCCAAGCGAGCCCTCCAGTTTAGCCGTTTTTTCTTTTTCAAAGGCCGAAATGTCGGACCCGCGATCAGAGCCGAGATGGGTACGATGCCTCCACGCCTGGCGAGCCTCTTGATAATACCTTGGCTGTTGTGCAGTCGAAACTTAGACCGCGCCTTCTCCCCGCACTTCCTTCCGGTACCTTTACCGCGACCAGACATCGTTTCAGCTCGACGAAGAGTCTAAAAATGATTCTGGTGCCGGCAAACCCCCGTCTTTTATACTCCTCGTGTGGCGTGTGGGCGGAGCCTATACGACTGCGGACCTATCTGCTTGCGCTGGAGAAATAAAATGGCAGCTAAACGTTTGTACACCCCGTATAAATAGGACCGCGAAATTCGGCCGGCATTCATTTGGATTTTTGTCTCTGATATGGATATTTCTTACCTTCCAGAAAGAAGTCTATTTGACTTGAGGCCGCTAATGTCGGCGCTTCCGTCTGTATCGCCCGTCGATATTAAGGAACCTACTGCTCGTGAAAAAAATACAGCCGTTTGTTCGGACCGTTTTTCGCTCACAGATGAAGATATGGAGGGAATTATTGAAAAAATCAAGTCTGCCTCTCGTAGCACCACGTATCAAAAGCATGTTGAGAACACCACACCCTGTATTGCAAACCAGGAACGCCGACATTTAAGATCAGCAAGGGTGAAAATATTACCCTATCGAATGAAAGCAATAAGGGATTTTTAAATCCCATACAGTTTGAAAAAAAAAAAAAAAAAAAGGCCCTTATCAGGGCCACACAAATGAAAAAGAAAAAAATCAATCAACTAAAAGCATATGAGTATCTGGCAATTTCCTAGCTCCTTTTTGCCAGAAACTTGAATGCATTTTCATTACAGGGGAAATAAAGACTTCACGTTGGAATTCATTTACGTTGTTTTTAATAAGACATATAATTTTTAATAAGACAATAAATGATTCATATGGATTCATTCATATGGAATGATTTATATGATTCATATCGTGAGTAATAAAAGTTTCACATAATTCTTTCAAACTGTTTGTCCTTGGAGAAATGAATTAGTTATTCATAAAACTGATATAAGAAATTTAACTTATACTCGTGGCTATCGTGCGAACGAGAAAAAAATTCATGCATTTAAGGGTTAAAAGAATTCAGTTTTTTCCTTCTCGTATCTTTACTCTTCTCTTTTTTGCGTCTGTGTGTGTTTACTGGATCGTCGTCCATGAAGTGAATCCTGCAAAGACTGAAAATCGATCTGCTATGGGGGAGATTACGTTGCAGAATAATTTAGGAACTTTGCGGGATTCATTTCGATTGACGAACGACTTGATTTCTGTTTATATTTGTGTGGCCCTGAAAAGGGCCTTTTTCTTTTTTTTTTTCCTTTCCGTAGCAGTAGACTTGCGGATTGCGTTCCATATCACTTTATCCAAGGGAGCCGTCCAGTTCCGTCGGACCGACCACCAGGTAAGCTTCGGAAGCCTCTTGCAAAGCCATGACGTAGCTCTGGAAACGGAGATCGGTATTAAAGTCCTGGTCGAATTCCCTGACTAAGCGCTGGAACGGCAGTTTTCGGATCGAAAGTTCCGTGGACTCCGCGGCGGTTTCAGGCCTATGATGATGGGGTTCCTCGCGTCCAGCGTCGGCGCTCTTACGAGCGGATGCCAAATCAGCCATACGCTTCTTGACGTATCCTTTGCCACCCGTCGACATGCGGGCGGTTGCGGTCTGGCGTTTGCGCTGGTACGGCAGTTTTCGGATCGAAAGTTCCGTGGACTCCGCGGCGGTTTCAGGCCTGTGATGATGGGGTTCCTCGCGTCCAGCGCTCTTCCGAGCGGCTGCCAAATCAGCCATACGCTTCTTGACGTATCCTTTGCCACCCGTTGACATACGGGCGGTAACGGTCTGCCTAGTGGCCATCACGATCGGATATGATTCAGTCGGAAGCTTGGGGCCCCATTTATAGACAGCGAAGCAGCTGGCAACACCCCTCCGACAGAACGAACTGCCGATTGGTCGACCGAGTGCACGAGGACGGGCCCAAGAGACCATAAATACTGGTTCGGTTTTTTTTTTTTTTTTTTTCACTGTCTTAATTCTTTCCCACCTTTGAGAATATTGTGAATTTTACTACAAGTCCCTAATAAGTTTTTAAAAATATTTTTTCTTCCTATTTTCATTGCTAGAATGCTATATATCCGAATAATCGAGCCTACAGAAACCGAAAACAAGTGCACGCCCACGGGCCATCTGATTGGCCCACGCAAAAGTGTCTTCCCAATCCGGTCCAATGAGTATAAATAGAAGGTTCAAAATCTGTTCCTCATATATTGATCGTCTTTCGTCGAATCAAGATGCCTCCCCAAGCTAGTCGTAAAGCAATCAACTAAAAGCATATGAGTATCTGGCAATTTCCTAGCTCCTTTTTGCCAGAAACTTGAATGCATTTTCATTACAGGGGAAAAGACTTCACGTTGGAATTCATTTACGTTGTTTTTAATAAGACAACTTCCCCTGTCGTTCTGTTTAAATTTTGCCCCTTTTAAATAAAAAATTGTTTTAATTTTTTGAACCAAAGTGAGGGAGGAAAAGAAAAAATCTGTTCGTCATTTAATTTAACTTTTCCAAAAGTTTTGCTTGCCGAATTTTGTGATATTCCTAGGTAAAAGAGATAAAATACGCAACGGGCTAATTTATTTTTTAAATTAAAAAAAAAGAACAATGAGAATATTTGTAAAATGTGCATGCACGGGGAATTTAAAAGAGGGAAAAAAAAGAATGCCAACAGCACGCGGTGTTCCCAGGTGGTCACCCTCCCAAGTACAAGTGGGCGAGTTGTCATATTTCATTTGTGTGGCCCTGAAAAGGGCCTTTTTTTTTTTTTTTTTTTTTCCTTTCCGTAGCAGTAAGACTTATTTCCATAACAATGAAGGCCTGTAGTTCGTTCCGTACCTCTCTCTTTCTTCAGATTCGACGAGAAAGCGGATTGCGTTCAATATAACTCTATCCAAGCGAGCCCTCCAGTTTAGCCGTTTTTTTCTTTTTCAAAGGCCGAAATGTCGGACCCGCGATCAGAGCCGAGATGGGTACGATGCCTCCACGCCTGGCGAGCCTCTTGATAATACCTTGGCTGTTGTGCAGTCGAAACTTAGACCGCGCCTTCTCCCCGCACTTCCTTCCGGTACCTTTACCGCGACCAGACATCGTTTCAGCTCGACGAAGAGTCTAAAAATGATTCTGGTGCCGGCAAACCCCCGTCTTTTATACTCCTCGTGTGGCGTGTGGGCGGAGCCTATACGACTGCGGACCTATCTGCTTGCGCTGGAGAAATAAAATGGCAGCTAAACGTTTGTACACCCCGTATAAATAGGACCGCGAAATTCGGCCGGCATTCATTTGGATTTTTGTCTCTGATATGGATATTTCTTACCTTCCAGAAAGAAGTCTATTTGACTTGAGGCCGCTAATGTCGGCGCTTCCGTCTGTATCGCCCGTCGATATTAAGGAACCTACTGCTCGTGAAAAAAATACAGCCGTTTGTTCGGACCGTTTTTTCGCTCACAGATGAAGATATGGAGGGAATTATTGAAAAAATCAAGTCTGCCTCTCGTAGCACCACGTATCAAAAGCATGTTGAGAACACCACACCCTGTATTGCAAACCAGGAACGCCGACATTTAAGATCAGCAAGGGTGAAAATATTACCCTATCGAATGAAAGCAATAAGGGATTTTTAAATCCCATACAGTTTGAAAAAAAAAAAAAAAAAAAGGCCCTTATCAGGGCCACACAAATGAAAAAGAAAAAAATCAATCAACTAAAAGCATATGAGTATCTGGCAATTTCCTAGCTCCTTTTTGCCAGAAACTTGAATGCATTTTCATTACAGGGGAAATAAAGACTTCACGTTGGAATTCATTTACGTTGTTTTTAATAAGACATATAATTTTTAATAAGACAATAAATGATTCATATGGATTCATTCATATGGAATGATTTATATGATTCATATCGTGAGTAATAAAAGTTTCACATAATTCTTTCAAACTGTTTGTCCTTGGAGAAATGAATTAGTTATTCATAAAACTGATATAAGAAATTTAACTTATACTCGTGGCTATCGTGCGAACGAGAAAAAAATTCATGCATTTAAGGGTTAAAAGAATTCAGTTTTTTCCTTCTCGTATCTTTACTCTTCTCTTTTTTGCGTCTGTGTGTGTTTACTGGATCGTCGTCCATGAAGTGAATCCTGCAAAGACTGAAAATCGATCTGCTATGGGGGAGATTACGTTGCAGAATAATTTAGGAACTTTGCGGGATTCATTTCGATTGACGAACGACTTGATTTCTGTTTATATTTGTGTGGCCCTGAAAAGGGCCTTTTTCTTTTTTTTTTTTCCTTTCCGTAGCAGTAGACTTGCGGATTGCGTTCCATATCACTTTATCCAAGGGAGCCGTCCAGTTCCGTCGGACCGACCACCAGGTAAGCTTCGGAAGCCTCTTGCAAAGCCATGACGTAGCTCTGGAAACGGAGATCGGTATTAAAGTCCTGGTCGAATTCCCTGACTAAGCGCTGGAACGGCAGTTTTCGGATCGAAAGTTCCGTGGACTCCGCGGCGGTTTCAGGCCTATGATGATGGGGTTCCTCGCGTCCAGCGTCGGCGCTCTTACGAGCGGATGCCAAATCAGCCATACGCTTCTTGACGTATCCTTTGCCACCCGTCGACATGCGGGCGGTTGCGGTCTGGCGTTTGCGCTGGTACGGCAGTTTTCGGATCGAAAGTTCCGTGGACTCCGCGGCGGTTTCAGGCCTGTGATGATGGGGTTCCTCGCGTCCAGCGCTCTTCCGAGCGGCTGCCAAATCAGCCATACGCTTCTTGACGTATCCTTTGCCACCCGTTGACATACGGGCGGTAACGGTCTGCCTAGTGGCCATCACGATCGGATATGATTCAGTCGGAAGCTTGGGGCCCCATTTATAGACAGCGAAGCAGCTGGCAACACCCCTCCGACAGAACGAACTGCCGATTGGTCGACCGAGTGCACGAGGACGGGCCCAAGAGACCATAAATACTGGTTCGGTTTTTTTTTTTTTTTTTTTCACTGTCTTAATTCTTTCCCACCTTTGAGAATATTGTGAATTTTACTACAAGTCCCTAATAAGTTTTTAAAAATATTTTTTCTTCCTATTTTCATTGCTAGAATGCTATATATCCGAATAATCGAGCCTACAGAAACCGAAAACAAGTGCACGCCCACGGGCCATCTGATTGGCCCACGCAAAAGTGTCTTCCCAATCCGGTCCAATGAGTATAAATAGAAGGTTCAAAATCTGTTCCTCATATATTGATCGTCTTTCGTCGAATCAAGATGCCTCCCCAAGCTAGTCGTAAAGCAATCAACTAAAAGCATATGAGTATCTGGCAATTTCCTAGCTCCTTTTTGCCAGAAACTTGAATGCATTTTCATTACAGGGGAAAAGACTTCACGTTGGAATTCATTTACGTTGTTTTTAATAAGACAACTTCCCCTGTCGTTCTGTTTAAATTTTGCCCCTTTTAAATAAAAAATTGTTTTAATTTTTTGAACCAAAGTGAGGGAGGAAAAGAAAAAATCTGTTCGTCATTTAATTTAACTTTTCCAAAAGTTTTGCTTGCCGAATTTTGTGATATTCCTAGGTAAAAGAGATAAAATACGCAACGGGCTAATTTATTTTTTAAATTAAAAAAAAAGAACAATGAGAATATTTGTAAAATGTGCATGCACGGGGAATTTAAAAGAGGGAAAAAAAAAGAATGCCAACAGCACGCGGTGTTCCCAGGTGGTCACCCTCCCAAGTACAAGTGGGCGAGTTGTCATATTTCATTTGTGTGGCCCTGAAAAGGGCCTTTTTTTTTTTTTTTTTTTCCTTTCCGTAGCAGTAAGACTTATTTCCATAACAATGAAGGCCTGTAGTTCGTTCCGTACCTCTCTCTTTCTTCAGATTCGACGAGAAAGCGGATTGCGTTCAATATAACTCTATCCAAGCGAGCCCTCCAGTTTAGCCGTTTTTTCTTTTTCAAAGGCCGAAATGTCGGACCCGCGATCAGAGCCGAGATGGGTACGATGCCTCCACGCCTGGCGAGCCTCTTGAATAATACCTTGGCTGTTGTGACAGTCGAAACTTAGACCGCGCCTTCTCCCCGCACTTCCTTCCGGTACCTTTACCGCGACCA
>JAWZYV010004940.1:0-10823 GCA_038373885.1 Cheiracanthium punctorium
TATATTTTAATATCATTTTTTAAGCTTTCTTTCGCCCTGCTTTTTTTTTTCTATACTGCAATGTTTAGGTTCCACCTGTAGCAGACAGCTTTTTTCGTTTTTCTGACTTCATTCTGATTTGATCGAGGAATTCAAGAAAGTATACACATTTTGTATTGCATGATGTAAATATTATAGTAAATCGCTCAGTTGATTTTGAGTAAAATGTATTCCCTCCCCTGAAGCGTTGTGAAAATATTATTTACTAATTTTAGTGTACCTCTATAAAAACTCTGCTATCCTAGTGTTTTATTTTTCAGATAATATTATTCCATTCTCTGGTTTGACTTTCTGCCGAAATCACCATCAGGCCGTAAAAAAATTTGTTTGCAGATTAAAATTTACCTTATTTTTCTACTTCATTACACCAACCAACTGACACTTTTTTTCGTTGTATATATATATTCTTGTTGCTAGATGACATGAATTTAATTTGTCTATTATTCATACATAATGCTCACAGAAAATCATAGCTTTTCATCTAATCTATTGCTGAAAATCATAGCTTTTCATCATCTGTTGAAATACATTTTTACAATTAAGTGAGTGAATGAACAAACTGATACCATTTTTTTTTCAAGAAAATGTAATTTGGGCTTCAAGAACTGGGTTACGAAATTGAAGAATAAATGTAAACTAAAAAGCTATCCATAACTTCTCACCAAGAAAAATAAAGAGGCAATTCTAATGATACTACTAAATTTTCTCTTTCATGCATTCTCTTCATATTCACGATAAAAATTTAGGTACTTACATTTTATTCTGGTGTTCCACCATGATAAATGCCGGACACATGAAACTATTGATGGTTTGGAAGATGATTGATTGGCAATGGTTTGCCATCATATTTGATGAAAAAATAGTTTGGAAGGAATGATCGCCGTGATAATAAGTACCAAAATTCATTTATAATGGTGTAAAGCATTTAGATTGTAGAAAACTCTGCTTTTGTAATTTAAAGTTCATAAACTTTTTCTTATATATGTTTTATTTCACTTATCCTTTTAAAATAAACCAAAGCGGCACCAAAAGAGGTTTCAAGTGGTAGTCACTTGTAGAACAGAAAATGATTGTATTTCCTGTACATTAATGCCAGGTCCAAACCTAGGGGAGGGCCCAGGGGCAGTACTGATGTGGGCTGTATGATTGAGTGGAAAAAACACTCAAATTACTGGTGTTGAACGATAAAGTAAATAAAAAACTTTGTAAAAAACACACATAAGATGTTATAGGTAAGAAGATACGTACGTTTTGGCCAAAAATTGTTTTGGCCTTCGTTAGTCCAAGCCCTTTGTCCCAAGTTGTGTTCCTTGTCATGAAGGGCTTGGACTGACAAAGGCCAAAACAATTTTTGGCCGAAACGTACGTATCTTCTTACCTATAACATCTTATGTGTGTTTTTTACAAAGTTTTTTATTTACTCTATGATTGAGGTTTACCTAGGGTAGGGTATCCTTCTGAGAAAGGTGCAAAAATTCAGGTTTGCTGCAGGTGAAGTAAGCTTTAGTTGTGGCACTGATTAATGTACACACCACTGAAATTTGACAATTTTTCTTTTTATCAAGATGTCAGTCAAACCCAAGTGAACATAACCAACCATCTTGCATAGCAAACTGTACTAACTGTAAGAAATTAAAATTGCACATCAAGTACACTAATAAGAACACACACACACACAAAAAACTCATGATGAAGCAACTCAAAAATTCTCAGCCAGTGATCCATTTTTAACCTTAAAAAAATTTGGTGTGTAAAGGAACTTGCTGTATATATACCGAAGAGCCATTACATTATGACCACCTATTCAATAATGCGTTGCACCTACTTTGGCCTTCAAAACAGCTGCAACTTGCAAAGACATGGATGCGACGAGTTATTGGTAAATACTGGAGATAGGTTGTATCAAATATTTAAGCAGCAGCTACACAAAGTCAAGATATTGGAACATGGTGGTGTTTGAGCTCTGGACTGCCAGGGAGAAAAAGCAGCTGTTCTCCTGGAAGATGGTGTACCCTGACACGACCATTGACGTGATGAAGGAAAAACCTGGATTCATCCTACCAGGCAACTCTCTTCTTCATATCTGTGGTCTAGTCTCTATGTTCTTGTGCCCACTCTAGGCATAGTTGACAATGACGCTTGGTAAACAGAAGCACATGAGTGGGACGTCTGCTCCACAGTCCCATATCCAACAGTATCCTTTGAATTGTGTGTTTTGAAACACTTGTACTTGGACCTGCATTGTATTAGGCTGTCTGCCACCAATTTTGCTGTACTAGGTGGGACAGTCTGGCATCCTCGTTTTTGATGATGTGTGGACACCCAATATCTTGGCATCTATTACTGGTTTCACCATCATTGATCCACTTTTTATAAATACTAACAATGGCAGATCATGAACAAATGACTTGTCGTGCAGTTTTGGAGATAATCATTCTGAGTCTTCAGGTCATTACAATCTGTCCTCTATCAGATTCACTTAGATCAACAGCTTTTCCTGTCATTCACAAGCGTAAGTGCAAGAATGATTCCTTACCTTCTCCAGCAACAGTTAAATACCATTCCCACTTAATTACTTTCTCTCCACGCCATCCAGACCAGATTATTGAAAAATGTGTGCATGGTCATAGTGTAATGGCTCTTCGGTGTATATATATATCAGAGTTCCCATTAGAAAAAAAAAAAATTTGGGTGAGAAATCCAAAAATTTTGCGTGAGATTTCTGAAAGTTAAGTGAGAACATAAATATAGTTTAACATCATTTTATTTATTTATTGTACAATTTCAATAGCACAGATTTTTCGGTTCATTAAAAAATTTTACAGCTTGATCATATGGAAAACTTTCTAAATTGATATTTCCATCAGCTATTCTAATAAGATTGCTTAAATTTGCATTTGAATTGTTAAGGGATATTCAAAGTTAATGAATATTCAAATTTATTCAAAGAATCCCATCCAGTTTAACTAAGCAAAATAATTATTAGCTATAATATTTTATCTAGTATGATAAAATTATATATAATATATTTATATAAATATTAAATTATATTATACTACAAAGTTGGTAAGATACAAATATTTGTGACAAAGTTAAAATAGATATAGTTACCCAGCAAACACACACAGGTTCTCTGAACGTCTATTAACGTTCAGAAGACGTTTTCTGAACGTTAATAGACGTTCAGAGAACTGTGTGTTTGCTGGGTAAGTTCAAATTCTTACTACAGTATAAGCTAGATTATCCGGCATTTAACCGGAAAATTTCAGCTTCTTTTTTTGGGGGGTTGGGGTGTCTTCTTAAAAGATTGATTAACTCTTACTGAGAATGACAACTAAACACTAAACTTAGAATGGAAGGGGGGGGGGGTCCAAATTTCAAACTGCCAGAGGTTATCAATAATTCCATGAATCGGGGTGGTATATAAAAAAACAAACAGATAAAATGCTCTCAAAACTCATATACGATGGACACACATACAAAAACAAAACATTTTACAGCTGACAAGCAGGAGAAGAAAAATCAACACGTCAGCTGAGCGCTGATAGCATTAACTAATATTCTCCCCTCTGCATTCCGATGATTTAACCGCGTTATCTCTGAACAGAAACTCAAGAGAGGAAGGGGGGGGGACGCTTCATTGCGGCCGCTGCGCGCTCGTTATCCAACAGTAGTAGAGTAAAAACAAATTTTTGTATTTGTAAACTGGCATTTTTAAACTTTCAAACAGCGTGCGAGAATCTCGCTAAGGTGGCGAATATTTTGCAGCGAGAGAATACCTCGTGCTGTAATATTTTTTGCGCGAGATTCTCGCGGTCTCGCAATCTAGCAGGAACCCTGATATATATACATACATACTTTGATACAGAAACTAATTAAAGTGAATTTAGATACAGAAACTAATTAAAGGTTGGAAAAGAAACTAATTAATTGATGGTCAGAGGCCCTGATTATCGCATGGGCACTTAGGTCACATGTCCTGGGCACACATGCAGAAATAGGCCAAAAAATTTAGTATATAGGGGCACAAAAATTAAGCCAGCTATATATAGGGGCACAACATTTGAAAAGTGCCCATAGTACAAAAGTGTTATAGCCAGGCTCGGGATGGTCATAGTAAATTTTTTGTTAGAATCTGAGTTCCAAAGTTTTTCACGATTATAATATTTCTTTTTACTTCATACAAGAATAAAAGTACTACTTCTACTTATCTTTAACTCTTCAATAATAATTATATTATTTTTTCATCTTTATGCAATCTGCGATTACAATGCAATCTGTGGAATGCAGGTAAATTGTAAGCTTAGTTATGAAATTAAAGATGTAATCTGTTGTTGCATGTTTCTTTAACAGTTTTTTTTTCCCCCCAGTTATTACAAATGTACCGAAGAGTGTTGAAATGGAGCTTAGTTATGGGTACAGGTGCCTTCGCTATCAGCTCCCTTCATAACAATAGATGGGAAATTTCTACATTGGGACTTATGCGCTTTGGTCGTGCTGCTATCACAGTAATGAATCACAGTTTCATTTTATTTTGACTGTATTACTTTCTAGTTTTAATGCTGTACAGATTTTTTATTTATATGAGTATTTTTTTATTGGAATTGTTGTTATGAACTCAAAAATTTAAATTACCATCTTTATTTTATTTATTTTAAGTAAGCCTGAAGTGCACGAGAGGACTATAACAGTCATCTTCCCTCAAAAGAGAGTATAGATATACAAAATATAATATTTTTCTGCTTTTCTAGTGATTTGAAGTCTGCATAAGTAAACTTTTAGATATTTTCCAGAGGCAAGAAATAAAAGCTAGCGTGTGAAACCAATTAAACAAGCTACTTTATGTACCAAGAGATGCAAAAACATATTTATCAAAAGTTTCTTTCATCTTTCTTTTTTAAAGGTTATAAACAAGTATGTTCGGCCAAACAAGCACAGTTTTTTGATGGAAGAGAGGGGTGCTCATTTCAGGCTTTCACATATTTTCAATATGCTGTAAAAATGTTCATTATACCAGTGGATAAGTGGGATTTGACCCCCCCCCCCTACCCTTGCCCCCCATATGGATGTCCATGTTACAAAAGCTAGACAGGCTAATTTTTCATTTCTAAAATGTATCTTAAAAGATTCTTTGTCTCCTTTTGGACCTAACAGTTTTTGTATTAAAATCATGGAATACATTTTTAATTTATTTTGTAGTTAGGTTTGTGAGTTTGAAAATTTCAGCTTAATCTTCAAGTAGAGTTAAACAAAAAATATTTGTCCCCCCCACCCCAACCTAAAAAAAAAAATGAAAAAAAATGCTGTAAAGTCTGATTCATTACTTTCATTTGCAATTGATTTATATGCACTTCATAAAAACATTTCTTTCTAGGTTGGGAAAATAGCAGTAGACTATAAACTCACATTAAGGGGCCAAAGTCCTAATAGTGAACAATATGAAAAACTGAAATCTGAGGTAAGTATTTTAAAAGTACCTTTGATTTTGTCATATAATTTACTTGGGGTTGTCCTGTGTTGTGTTCAAGTTATCTCTTTATTTGTAATTTTTATCCCTTATTATTTCACTTCAGAAGTACCTAATAATTTTCAAATATGCATCCCATAAAATTAAATATCAGTTTGGATTTAATAAGGAGAAACCATATTGCATTTAAATCTTCAAATACATTCAGAATTTGAATTAAAACTGAAGAAAGGCATATCAATAAGTTTTTTTTAAAAACTTAACATTTGTTTATTTACTGTTGTTTTAACTGTTAAGGAGGTTATTAATTTTTAATTTCTGGTTAAAAAATTGACATTTTTTTAAAAGTAGCAGATGTGGAAACCAGTATAAATAAAATTAATTTTACAGAAATTCTTAAAATAAACCTACCTCAAAGTGTTCAGTAGGTGCCTGAGTTGAATACAGGCTTTTAATATTTCTCGCAGTTTTCAGTGTTTAAAATCTTCTGAAACATCAGGGGCACAGCCACACTCATATCTAATGGTTTTTTTTTTTTTTTTTTTTTTTTTTTAATAAAAATTTCCCATCATTTGTTTTTGAAAAATTCTTTTTTAAACCCCGAAATGTCAATTTTTATTATATTTGAAATTAATTGTCTGTTAAAATTTTAAGAGTTCAATATCCGAAGCAAGGTTTCTTCTGGAAAAAAATTATCCTCCTGGGATCTGCCTGGACAGTAAAAGAAATGGGAGAAACCATCAGAAAACAAAACAGATGCTCAAATTTAAAATATGTTAACCACAAAGGAATTAAGTATAGTCGTAGTTTAATTATATCAAGTCTAAAATGGAAAAGTTAAAATTAAGTTGTTTAAAAATAAACTTTAGATTCAACAAGTATTTACAATTGAGGGTTTCTATAACATTAGGAGTATGAGGAAAGGGGGTTCATTGTTCCTGTCATTTTTAGAAAAATAAAGTACCTCCAAAATCTTAAGTTTTTATATGAACATAATTATTTTAAAGACTCTGTTGTCCAACACATTAAAAAATATGTGTCATTATTTATTCTAACATGCACACCTGCTTTTGTTATGCTGTTATACCATGTTGTATTGTAGTAAGGAAAATGAGGATTTTGTTGATATTTTTTGATACAGAAATATTTTTAAATTAGTTCCCTTAATAAAACGGATCTAAATAAAAGGCACAGTCTTTTATTCAAATTTAATTTCATTCAAGTTTCATTCTATACTATGTAAATGATACACTAATACTATTTAATACTACTATGAATATTTAAATAACAAAAAAGGACTGATAAAATTGGAAATCAATAACTTTTAATTGACTTTGTGCTTTTGGGATTTATCTATTTTTCAGCTACGCGATAACTCAAAAATTTTAGTCAAATGAGTGATCTTTTCTAAACAAAACTTAGAGAACTATAATTTAAAATATAATTAAATGTTTATAAGTATACATTACATTTTTTTAAGGTTGGTTATCTATAAGAATTTTTGGAGCATTTATTGTATCTTTCAAAGTTGCAGTTTATATGGTGTTCTTAAAGAATAATAGTTTCTTCCACTTTGAAGAAACCTATTATTTCTGGCTGGTATTTTCCCACTTTGGAAGAAACTTGCCAATCCTGATCTGAAGAATGGTGACCAATTAAGAAAACTATGACAGTATTTAACTAAAGCTAATCTTTTGTGGGGAAGACTTGAGATAACCTCTGTATTTTTTTATTCCCATCTGCAGCAATATAGGGCTCTCATGAATAACAGAGAAAGGGGTATTGGTGCTTAATTTGACTCTGTATTTTTATTAGAAAGGGAGTGTACACAGAACGTGAAGTGCTATGGAATTCTTTTACAAAAATTTTGATGTGCTAATGCGGGAGATTTTGATGAATAGCTAATGCTGGAGAGGTTCCCAGTGTTTTGAAGCTCATTGAGTCCCATATCTTGCTGTTTTATGTGTGCCGAGGCAGTTGGGTAATATTTTGAATAGGGGATGTTGGACTATAGAGACTGAGTGGTACTGGACTTAATTGCTTTAAACTTGTGTACTTATTATTAAGTGCACACCACCAAGACTTGGTAATTTTTCTCCGGTAGTGGAGGCAAAACGTGGCGACTTTTTTTTTTTATGGTAATCTTTGCTTATAATGCATAGGTGCTGAGCATGTGTTTGAATAGTAAACAAAAGTGTACTGTTTCTGTTTTATATTCATCTGTTATTCTCTTTTGTATTCATCCCCAGAATTTAACATGCATAGCTGTATGGATTTTAGTTTTGTGTTTTTTGTCATGTTTGTAGGTTCTGTTTCTTGGAAGTTAGGTGAGAGTTGGTTCATTTTTTTGTTTGTTTGTTCATTTGTTGAAATATGAATTTTGGGAGAATGACAACAGATGAAGAAGATTCAATAAAGTTTTGTCTAGGAAAGGTTTATTTAATACCCTGCTATGATGCAAATAGTGATGTCAAGCTTTAATAGCTAACTCTCCAGCAATTCAGCCAGGTATTGCAAAAACAAGCAAACAAACAAAATTTGTAAATACTGACTTGAACATAAACATGCTTATTTGCAGCAGAGAAAAATCGAGTCTGTGTAAATTCTTTTTTTTTTTTTTTTTTTTTCTCTGACAAGTTCTTTCAGAAATAGGAAATATTACCTGCACTTACGTTTTGTTTTATGTCACATGAAATGAAATTGTATATTTATGACAGTGGAATTGTTTCGAATTTAAACGTTAAGTCCTGCAGGTGTAATGTTGGAATTTGAAGTAGTAATCGCTTTGAAAATTCACAAATAGGTTCCAAAACAGCATTAAGATTTATTTATTGTTAGTGTGAGGAATCGGTCCGGGACATTTCACCGACACCCTTTACACCGACAAGACATTTCACCGACTGGACATTTCACCGACATGGATTTTTCACCGACTGGACATTTCACCGACATGGACTTTTCACCGACTGGACAGTTCACCGACATGGATTTTTCACCGACTGGACATTTCACCGACACGGATTTTTCACTGAGTGACATTTCACTGACACGGATTTTTCACCGAGTAGACATTTCACCGACACGATTTTTTCACCAACAGGACATTTTACGGACGTGGATTTTCACAGACATGCGTATTGTCTCCTGAAATTGTTGATATCATATCAGTGACGGATCCATGGGGGATTCTTCAGGAGCTCGAGCCTCCACCCCTAGAGTGAGACGGTGTCGGCAAAATGTCCGATCACCAATTAGTGTTTTCTTGGAGTTTCAAAACTTTATAAATTTTTTCCCGCATAAGGAACTTTTCTGTTTCATACAACTAAAATCCCCAATTAATGTTTCTTCTGAAAGTTTAAAAGCTATATAATCAACTTCCCATTTTTCCATGTTTACCTGAACTTAGTTACCGACAAGGCCGTATTAAACGACATATATGCTTATTTATAATACTGTGGCCGAAGTGTGAAGGTCGCAGGTTCGGGTCCCATCGCGCGGTCGTCGATCTAACGGTCTGAGTTTTGGTAGGTTTTCTCCAGATGTAACGTGAATACGCGTTAGAACCCCTCTGAAACGGATTTTTTAACGGATCTCCTGCCAAGGCATCCCTCATCTTAGGCAGATACCCCTCGCGCAGGTTTGCCTTAATCACACACAACCAACCCTTTATGGTATTGTACAGTGTTTTTTTATATATTGAGAAAAACAGTGCTATGGAATGGATGTACTCCCCCCTTCACCCCCCCCCCTTTCGAAAATTGACGTACATTGTTATCAAAAAATACACTTTCAGTACGATTCTTTTTCTCAAATCTTCTTTTAGTGCAATACACAAATTAATTATATAAATGAGTTTTAATTACGTAATTAATTTAATTACACAATGAAGTTAATAAATATGTACTTAAGTTAATTATTTTTTTATATATTATATAATTTGATTAATGTTAATTAATTACGTATGCATAATTAATACGTATGATTTTTAATAACGCACGTTTTATTAATTATGGTTCATATGAGTCTTTTTTGCAACCCCCTACCTCCCACCCCAACCAAAATACATAAATATAGTCACGACTCTGCTTTAAACGCCTAAACTTTCTAGTTTTGTACTAAATAAATCTTTTTTAGATATATTGATAATTTTTTGAGAAAAAAGAATCATAATTAGCTGCTCTCTTTATGGGAGATTTTTTGTTAAATGTATTATTAAAACTGTGTGGAAATTGGCCTGTCGTCGTAATATTGAAAATTTAGTCCGTTCATTCAGGCACTTCAGAACATTTCAGGCACTTTAATAAGTGCCTGAAATGTTCATGTAAATGTCCTGTCGGTGAAAAATTCATGTCAGTGAAATGCCCTGTCGGTGAAAAATCCGTGTCGTTGAAATGTCTAGTCGGTGAAATGTCCAGTCGGTGAAAAATCCGTGTCGGCGAAGTGTCCAGTCGGTGAAAAATCCGTGTCGGTGAAGTGTCCAGTCGGTGAAAAATCCGTGTCGGCGAAGTGTCCAGTCGGTGAAAAATCCGTGTCGGTGAAGTGTCCAGTCGGTGAAAAATCCATGTCGGTGAAATGTCCAGTCGGTGAAACGGTGTCGGTGAAATATCCTGTCGGTGTAGTTGTTGTCGGTGAATTGTCCCAAACCCGTGAGGAATCGGTGTCTTTAAAATCTTCAAGAAATAGCTCAAAATGTGAGTATGTTTTGCAATATTTTTGTTTGTGTAGAATTGTCTATTTTATGTTCAGGATATAGACAATGCTCAATGCATTGGGTATAGCAGGAATAAAATCCATCTTAATTAATCAATCTGGTTAATTTTCATCAACAAAGTTTCTGCTGACTTATGTAATGGTGAATCTGTTTTTTTACATTTTTATTTGTGTATTTTGTGCTAAAATGTTTGTTTTCAAGGCATTGAAAATGCAAAATGCCAAATAAATATCCCATAGGTATTTGGCAACAGAAAAAAAAAAATTGACAAAAGAAAAGAAAAAACATCATAGCTACGTGACAAAAAAAAAAAAAAAAAAATCTCCAAAAAACATTGTAGCTACTTTGCAAAAAAAAAAGTTATCAAATTTCAGTGGCGGTCACTTAACGGAAAAGTACCCAAACTAGATACTGGTATAGGCTCAGCCGCATCTTCATGACCAGTATCCACAGCTTCATATTAATTTTTTGCAAAATCATACATTTCTCCCATGTTTAGGGTACTGCATGCCACAACATCTTGATTAATGGAAATACAATCACTAAAATTCACACAATAAACAATGGTACCCCCCTCTTCTATACATGCAACCACTGTTCATCTGA
>JAWZYV010004941.1:0-11347 GCA_038373885.1 Cheiracanthium punctorium
TTTCTAGAAGCCACCATTTGTCGCCAAGGTCGCCAAATCCGTCGCCAAGTTTGTCGCCAGGGTTACCATTATCAGAGGACCGCTATTATGCTGCAAAACTAGTTTCACGGCGGCACATGCAATACGGAGCAAATTAAGTTATTATTTCGCAACAATATCAACAATGGTCTCAGGTCAGTACTTATACTAACTTTACGAATAACTAATGAGTAACTTTACGCCAAGAGTCAAATCATTTTGCTTATTTTTAGATTCCAAATCACTGGAATCAATTCGAATTATTGATGTAAGAAAAAGTTTCGTTCCCTACCGTGCGGAGAAACGGGTACGCAGCAAGTAAGTAAATAAAACAAACATTACGTTTAAAGCTGTGTGAACATGTGTGAAATATGAACATGTATAGGTAGAATATGTTACTACATGAGTGAGCACTGCTTACAGTTAGCTCATTTCGAAAGCATCCAACATTTACAATGACAAACGAAATTGCACGTCCCCTGAACATGTTTATTTTATTCGATTTTGTGTTTAAGGCAACACTACACAAGGGTGATCTGCCAAGGATGGGGGATGCCTTGGTAGGAAGACTTTCTAAGAGGTTCTATCTAACACGTATTTACGTTACATCTGTAAAAAACCTACCAAAACTAAAGACCGTTCGATCGACAGCTGAGCAATGGGACCCGACCTGGGACCTTCACACTTAATTATTAAAATTTTAAATCCTTTTAATACCACTTTAGTGTCTGTTTCTTTTTGTACAAAATATGTCATTATCAAAAAAGTAATATTTTCCTACAGCTTTAAAAATGACTTAGTTTTATTTGCACAGGTATGTAACTAAATTTTGATTTGTAGTAGTTCTACAGTAGAGGTTTTTCTTATTGCTATATTTACTATTCTTTTCTTAAAAATTTAATATATTATATAATCGTTTTTATTATTTGATGAATTTTTGTAATTGTATGTTTTGAATGAATAAAAGTTTTAAAAAATTATTATGTTTATTCATTTGTGTATGTTACTCTGTTTCAGTAGTCATCATTTTCCCATTATTCAGACTCCATTTTCTCAAATATTCAAATATATTGGGGATTTTTTCATATGGATTGGTGAAAATTTTGGGAATAAAAAATTTTCTGCACCCCCCCCCCTTATTTTTCTTTTACATTTTGATAGATTAATTATAAATTTCAAATTGTAGAGAATGCAAATCAAGTATTTACTTCATGACATTTTTAGTTATTTACTTAAAAAGAATAATAACAACAAATATGTACATATGTAGAAAATATTTCAGAATGGCGAATTTCCAAAAGAAAAATTCGCATAACACCTCATGTGTAAGAAGTAGATTTCAGGAGCCTGTTTATATCTATCAGAGCCATATAGATTAAATAAGGTTAGATTTGAAAGTATTTAATATTTGTGAATTTGATAAATATACTAAAGGCCTAAATAAACATTTGTAAAGTATTAAACAAGATCTTTTCAAATTTAATAATTAAGTAGCAAAATGCCTTTTTATAACATAACATAATAATAATAATAATAAAAAGTCAGTCCATATACTAGCTCTTTGAAATATAGTAATAGTTGTATGAGTTGTTCTAATGATTTGATTGTTTTTGCTTCAAAAAACAAATTTTTTTCTATTGTGTATAATTTACACTCATGTCCATAAATTAAGGATAATGGAGTTCAGGCAAAGAAAGAGAAAGAAGCAAAGCAAATTTGACTTATTTGTAAAGTCTATTTATTAAACAAAAAGTAAAGAGCAAAAAAGATGCTATATGTTTGACATAATTAATAAAAATTGCAAGTTTTACTCCCTTGACCAAATTTCAAAAAAGAACCTATTTACAAAAAACAGTATAACATGGTTAGTAGGATGGTTAATACGGAGTATGTCTCCCAGACGATGCAATACAGGCCTGACAACGCCTAGGCATGCTGAGTATCAAATGATCAATCTGATCTTGGGGAATATTACACCACTCATCAAGCAATGCACTCCGAAGTTCCGGTAGACAGGATACTATAGGATACTAACTTCAGGAACGGCCTACCTATTTGGTTTAAAGCCTGTTTTAGTTCCTGAAGTGTCCTACTGTCCTGCTGAACCCTAGCTCTAGGCTCAGGTCCAGCAAGCAGCGGTTTTCCTCATTTTTATTTTATTTTTTTACAACAGAATTTTTGTATTACAATTGGTAAAATACATCAGTGTTATACAATATAAAGGCAGTTAGTTTACAATGGTTTACAATTGCTCACAATAATTTAAAAAGTAATTTTGAAAAATTTAAACATAAATAAATACAACTAATATTCAAAATGTGATTTAGAAAGAAAGTTTTTTTTTTTTTTTTTTTTTTTTTTTGGTAGACAGGTGGGAGGGGGTTGACGGGCTGCAATTCGTCGGCCAAGCATATCCCACACATGCTCTATTGGATTCAAGTCCGGTGAGTATGCTGGCCAATGCATACGGGTGATATCCTCCGATTGAAGGCATTCGTCTACAATGTTTGCACGGTGAGGACGGGCGTTGTCATCCATAAACACAAATTCAGCACCCATGGCGCCCCGAAACAAACGTACATGTTGTTCCAGAATGACATCCCGATAGATGTGGCCTGTCATCGTTACACTCTGAACATGCAGGTCAGTTCTGGAACCAAGAATAATTCCTCCCCAAACGAGCCATCCTGCACCACCGTAACGGTGTCTGTCAATGGTGTTCTCTTGGTGGTAACGGGTACCTGGCGCTCTCCAGATGAATGTCCGGCGAGAATCAGACTCCAAACTAAACCTGGACTCGTCGGAAAACATCACACAAGACCACTGTTGCGGTGTCCACAATGCATGCTCTCTACTCCAGGTTAATCGCAGGCGACAGTGAGTTGCGGTAAGTGGAACACATCTGACAGGCCTACGAGCATATAGACCAATGTGCCCTAAGCGTCTGTACACGGTCTGCCTTGAAACTGTCGTGCCGGTAGCTGAAGAGAGCTGACGAGACAGGTCTGATGCTGTACTCCGTCTGTTTCTTTTGGCAGTAACTGCCAAATAGCGGTCCTCATTCGGCGTTGTAACTCGGGGGCGACCTGTGCTGTAACGTCTACTCACATTACCATCATCTTGGAATCGTTGTCAAAGCCTGGAGATGACACTCTGGGCGATTCCAAATTCCTCGGATACTTCCAGCTGGGTACGTCCACATTCCAGTCGTCCGATAATTCTGCCACGTAAAACATCATCCAAATGCCTCCTTTGTGCCATAACTATGCGGTTTTTGCACTGAAAGGCTTTCATAGCACTTGTGAACAATTTTACTTCTTTGCCACCATTCCTTATATACCCCTCTCTTACACTCTCGTCATTGTGACGTACCATCCACGCCATCTGGTGGTTTCCTGTAATTTGCATATTCTTCTTCAAGATGTGTGTGATCATTCCACAGGTGAAATTTTTATTTTAGAGATCAATTTCTGTGTGATTCTGAATTATCCTTAATTTATGGACATGAGTGTACATACAATAGTTAAGGTCTAAAATGTAGGATTTAAGTGTTTTCTATTGTATAGTACTGCTTTTTTTATTTATTTATTTAAATTGTTACTGTCATTCATAAATAATTTCTTTAAAAAATTTATTTTTAACTAATGTTATTTTTTTACAGTTTTTTTTTATTTATTTCAATAAATGCTAACATTGCACTTTTTCCAGGGCCGGACTGGACCTCTAAAACGGCCCGGGCGATTCGACCAGACCGGCCCCCAACATAAGAAACGTATCTATGATATTGTAGCGGATGGAGGGGGAGATGCACAAATTCAGTTGAACTCTGTTATACTAATGATAACGTTTTATGATGATTAAGATATTCTGTACGTCCAATCACTCGTCTAAAGTGCAGAAGCTCACTTACAACGTCACTCGCATATAGCATCCTGAATGGCCTGTTCCCTTCAATGACGTTAAAATTGAGTTGAACTGTCTGTGGCATTAACCGAGAAAAATTATTTAACACCCAATATATTTTACTGAAGCTTTTTTAGAAATAATTTAAAGACAACTTTTAAAATAACTTAATTCAATGATCCAGTAATATTTCTCTAACAGACAAAATTCACTCTAATTTTTATCTTTAGGAGGGGTAGGCTTCAGACGCTTTAGCCTCCTCTATGGATGCGCCTACGCCTATCATACCTCAATAAGTATGAGAATGGAACAAAATAATACTGAGTTTCCGAAACAACAATTTTGTTTTGTTATTTAGTTGATTACCAATCAATAAAGCGAACAATACATTCATAAAATTTTTAATTAGATGTATAAAGTTTAATTCATGTAATAAAAGAATGATATAAGAGCATACTATTTATAAAAATATATAGCAAGTGAGCCAAAGGTGGTCGTAGTTCAATTATTGGTATTAGGTGATCATATGCAGTCAAACCTCGTTGGTACATCACTCTCGAAGCGAAGCCACTTAAAATGACTTTTTAAGAGTGCCTTCTGAAGTGGAGTTTATATTAAATGCATAGAGAGACTGAATGTTCATCTAATAAGTGTGCCTATAATTAACTTACGTTATAATTTAAATAAATTAGTAGAATAAGAATTTTAATAAAATGGATGATAAATTAAGGAAATGATAAGATGGTACGTAGTACTTATAATTTAACTGTACAATCTGCCCTATTTATTCTGTCAACGAACGGAAGTCGAAACGATGAAGAGTCTAAGATAAAGTCCTAAAATTTGTGGATAAGGCAACAATCTTCGTAAGGAAAAATGCTGAGTCCTGTTCAACAAAAATTAAGTGGTTTTGGTAGATAACCTTACCAAAGACATAACATCGAGTTTGTATTTGGAACTCTTAAAAGTGCCGTCTTAAGTGGAATGGTTGAAAAAATAGCGACGCAATAAGCGGAGTACAGTATGTGAAAAACGTACTAAAAAGGTTGGGAATTTTGAAAGATCGTGTATTATGCGGAGCGCTGTCTTACACAGGTGACTTACTAACGTGGTTTGACTGTATTCTGGTTAGGTGAATGTGGATTTTTTTTTCTCTTGTAACCAGGGCTGGGCGATTTGCCCGCACAAAGGTATTTTTGTCGGGACAGTGACAAGCCTGATAAAACCCGGGGGGGGAGGGAGGATGCAATTATTCAAATTTAGTCTGTGATAATTATTAAATATCACATATTATGTTGGTGTATGTATCTGTATATTACTTTAAATTATTTCATTTGCTTATGAGATCAATTAGAATATTTTAGCTAATTAAACATAAACTATTTTTGCGAGCTTTAAATGCTCAATTTATATTTTATCAGTAGATACTTAGAAATAGTTACATTCAGAAACTAAAATTTAACTACTTTTGAGAGTACAATACTTGACAGCTACTGTCTTTATTTTAATAATCTGTAAAGTATTTTGAAGCGAAACTTCTTTAGGCGCGTTGAGAATGAAATTTCAAGGTCACGTCATGGCAATACCGTCATGGTAATAGCGTCATGATGAGGCTGCGACGATTTTGGATTTTAACAGACGGAGAGAGCTACCGGATAGATCGCTAGGGAGAAAGAGACAAAAATAGTAAGCATGCTATACTCTATTGCTGCAGAGAGTTTTCTTTCTCCTCTTTGTGCTACATTCGTTCTTAAGAAAGTGTACGCATGCGCTGAATGTAAACACACATTGCGCACTCGGAGACAAAAATGTTGGAGCGCTGACTTACAGTTGGTAAAGCCAATTATCAATGTTATATTTTGATAAGAATCTCCAGTATTTTGAAACTGATTTATATTTATTGTTATTAACAAACTATTATTCACAAAAACCGATATCCAAGTAAGTAATATTTTATATATTCTTTTTGTATGCATCCTCATTTTAATTTAAAATTTAAAATTCATGCATATTAAATGATTTTTATGCTTGTCTAATGACTTAGTGTGCTTAGTATATTTATTATTTTATATACTATTTTCAAATTTTATTTTAATACTGAAAAATTACCCAAACGAACTTGTAAAATATATTTAGATTAATTTTTTAAAAATCTTTTTAATACTATGCCTCAATCCTTTGACGACCTACAACATCTCACTTTTGATCTGTTTTCAAATGTTATCTTTTATTTTAGTCTTTAATTTTTATCTCTGACTACTTATTTGACAATCGAACAGATTTTAATCAATATCGCCAAAGAAGTTTCACTTCTGACACTGTACTCTGTACACACGCTCTTTTTTTTAATTTATAAATTGATACATATTATACTTTCATTCGAAGAGAAAAACTACATAAAGCTATAGATCTTAGATCCTTTTCATACAATAGTTTCCTCTGATGAGACAGTTTAACGTTACATACTAATTGGAAAATTATGAAAGGAAAGTTGAACTGTGAAAAGAAATCGTGAAGTAACTTCGTTTAATTTAATTATCTACTATTTAATGTACTTTTATTCAGATTCACCATCCCAAAATTAAAAGAAAATTATAATAGCATTTAAAAACAGTTAATGAATACTAAGAAGAAATGGATTGTGACATTGACCAAACATTGTGAATCATATTCAGGATTTTAATTTTCTTAGACAAATAAAAGACCTTATAAAACACTTAAAACAGTATCGATTGCATTGGACATTATAAAAAAAAAAAAAAAAAAAACAGCTACCATAACTTATGTGCGTCATTATAAGGATGTGAACTTCTAAGAAATGAAGGTTTAAAACCTCATTATATTCAGAAGTAAAGAAGAGATTGAACAAGCCATTCTGCCATGCCATCTTGTAGTTTATTTACTGCACTTGAAGTACAGGGGTGAATATTTAAACTAAAAGCAAAAGGAAAAAAACATACATGGATAAATGTGTAACATGACTTCATTAAATCCGAATTTTGATTAGACCATGGGCGTAACTTGGGCTTTGAAACTGGGGGGGCAAAAGTCATTTTAACCCATTTGTGCCTTGATATTTTTGCGACTTTCTTCGATTTTTACTGATAACAGAAATAATAGATAAATTTCTGATGTCAACTTCTTGAACAAGGAATGATTTATTTTAAAATCATTTTGCATAAAAATCAAAATATCAACATCCTACTGGGTCATGTTAAAATATTGTGCGGAGCTGAGGCTCAATACTCATGAATAAAGGCTGGGAAAAATAAATAACGTTTTCGACTAATAGCGAAAATGCCGTCCCAAAAAGGGACGCTAGGCATAAATGGGTTAAATGAAAGTCCATGTATGCGTGCCCGTACACACACATGCATATATATATATATATATATATATATATATATATATATAGTGAAACCTCTCCGAGCGGTCACCCCTCTAAACGGCCAATTTTTCATGGCACGGATTTTTTGACTCATAGACTTGATGTTAAAATAACCTCTATCAGCGACCACCCGACCCCCTTAAACGGCCACCTCATCGCCCATCTCATTTTTCAGGAAATTTTACTCACTCCATACTGTAATTTTGAGCGGAAAAACTCAAGGTCAGGTTTATGTCGAATATAAGTCCCAGGAATACATGGAATTGAATCTGTTATATCTCTTTTGTATTCTCCCCACACCCTTAAGATGGGTAATCACTTGGACAATCAGGTATTGAAATTGTCCTACAAATGAATTTTTGTCCCCCTTTCAGGGGCTAATTCCGTGTCTGACGAGGAATTTCTCGATGTTTGTAATGGCGAGCAAGCTAAACTTTCAACACAAGCGACTTTAGGGAAAATCGATGAAATTATCGAAAATTCCGAAGCGGTTACAAACTAACCAGTTAGAGATCCGATTTTTAAAGTAAAAAACAAACTAGAAAAAATGGTTGTTTCAAAGAAAAGTAAAAACTTAAAACGGACACAAATTGTATCATTTTTTCAAAAAAATGCAAGAAAGCATTAAATAAAGTACTATTTTCTCCTTAGATAAGTTTTATATTTCATTTTAAATAAGGAATATGTGCCAGACTTGTTTATATTACGCATTATAGCAATTATCTTATAATAGTAAATAAAACTCTTGAGAGCGCCCACCCCCTCCGAGCGGCCAAATATTCTCGGTACGGTGGGTGGCCGCTCAGAGAGGTTTCACATATATATATATATATATATATAAACTATAAATTCGGTCTTTGAGCTTCGTCAAGGGAGACCCCTCTGAACCCCCCTAATTTTTTAGTTTCATTATTGCCATATTAAAACGATATTAATGGACTATGTCATTTTATCTCTCACCCCTTTTTCTGTTTCTTATATTCTTCCTTTACATTTATTTCATCGACTGGAAGTAGGAGGGTTTCCTGGTCTTTCCTTGCAAATGCAAAAGTGGGTCGATGATAACTGAAGTAACTTATATAATTTTTAGTATCGATCTTAACACACCAAAAATTTTGCTTTTCGTTATTGGATATTGTTGAGAGAGCTTTAGGCGCGTAGGGTTGCTGTATTTCGCATGGTAACTCTATTGGCGAGTCATCTGAGTGGATAAGCATCCATGCTGTTAGGCTTATGTTTAAAATTATTCTTTTTTCCACTTTCACATTCGGTAGCCCAGTGCTCGATGCATTTATACCTTTTACAAGTTATTCTTGATGTATCCTTAATTTTATGAGTCGGCTGGCTCGAGTATTTTCCATAATTTTTATTTTTAGACGCATGTTTTTCTAGGAGCAGCCACGAAAGCACCTGAGTCTTCCGCTAGTCTATCATCGTTACGCCTGGCATTTGATTCTGAGTATTTCTGGCTTCGGAAGCTCATCTCTTGATTCCATAGCACATCGGAAATTGTCGAAAGTAGAAGGGAGGCTATATAACAGCATTACAGTCAGCAAGTCTTCGTCTATTTAGATATCCATTTCTGAAAGTCTGTCCACTATGTCGAAGAATTTTCTCAAATGGTCGTGAATTCCATTAGACGAGTCGGGTATTTTATATTGAATTAAAGATTTCATCACGCAGCTTTACGAGCAGGTCCTTTAGACTGATAGATTTCTCCCAGTTTTTTCAAGACATCTGATGAAGTGTCACAATTTTTTATTTGTTCGAGTTCAGATGGCGATTTAAATAGAATTATATCTGCTTTTGCTTTTTCGTCCATTTGGAGACCCACGTATCGAACTCTTCTTGCGATTTTTCGTCATTTTCCAAAACTTCAGGTTTAGGCTTTGAACCTGATGCATAAATCCAGGCATCATTCTTTATTAAAAGCGCTTTCATTTGCATTTTCCATGTTTCGTAATTATCTTTCTTCAGCGTTTCAATTCGAGAAGTTCCAGTCGCCATTTTGAGGATGAATGATGCAGCCTTGAAACGAACGTTAAAAATCAGCAGATAAATAAATTAATCCATCTGGTGTCTATAACCTTTTAAAAATGTTAGCAGAGTTATGGCACAAACATAGTAAACGTGGGATTTTAAAATAACATATTATTAGAGCGGAAGAAACAGGCACATCACATAACAAGGTAACATCAAGAAGGGAAAAAGTATATTTGTTTGTGTTTGTGGGATTACGACAGATTAGCTACGCGTGGGCTCTAGGCCTATGGGTTGGGGTGCCCTCCGTGGAGGTCTTTCTAAGGGGTCTTAACCCGTATTTATGCTAAGTGAAAAAGGTATAGAAGAAGTAAAAAGAATGCGTGCGCAAGCACAGTTACAGTTAAATAGATAAGTGTTTATTGAGGGATACAGAATTCAGGAGGATAAGACATATATAAAAAAAATAAACAATTCATTACTCAACAATTTATTCTTACTTTTATGTCGCATTTTTGGGACACATTTTTCGGACAATTTTCAATAAAGGGGGCGAGAGATAAAATGACAGTCATTAATAAATCATAAAATATTTCTTCTATAACAATGGAAAAAATACTGTACTTAAACGGATGAAATTTGAGATCAGTTATTTTTAACTCTTGAAAACAAAAAGTAAATAGTGCAAAAATATAATTAATAAAATAGATAAAAGGGATTACTTTTTCCCCCCTTTTATAAAACCAACTCCACAGCCACTAGTACCACTGGGGACCGAATCAGCTTTTAGCGGTAGAGTCTGTGTTACGGTGCGCGACCTATTAAAACAAGTAATAAATAGGTGAAATAATTTAAACCTTAGTTTGGCCGTGAAATAAGATATGAAATAATTGGATTCATTGTTATAAAGACCCATCGGTAATTTATTTTAACTCATATAGTTATTTTAACTGTTCTAAATAAGTATAAAATAAAATGTGATATTGCGTTGTGATTTCTGAGGAAAGAAATAAATGGATTTAAAATATTAACTATAACAAACATTTATTAAATATAAAAATCTTATTTACATTTACAAAAAATATTAAAGTGGTCTCGAAAATGGCTTAATTTAGAACAATTAAATTATTATTGTTTACCAAAAACACATTCTAACTACTTTAGCAATAATAAACAATATTATTAATTATTAAAATTAAGTCACTCAAGATGAAAAGGATGGCAATTGGAAGTTACCTGTAATCCGGTGCAGAGCAGTGATGATCATTTTAGATTTATTTTCTAAACACACTTATTTAAATATCCACTAATGAGGATCACATAAAATTCTGAAAGTTCTTAAACGACGAAAAATTAATACACTAAGAAAACCTTTGCAAACGATGAAAAATCTCAAACTCTAAGAAACTCTGAGAAATCTGAAAAAAAATGAGAAATCTACTGAAAATCTGCTGAAAGTCTGCCTTCTCTGGCTGTGCAGTCCAGTTTTGCTCAAATCTTCGTCCCCCATTTTCTTCCCTAAACTCGTAAATAATTAGTTTAGCCACTCTGTGGCTCCTAATTCTCCTAAACCGACCAGTTACTAACTCTTTTGCCCGAAATTTACCTCTCTCTAACTTGCCATTGGTCATTCCTCAAATCTCAAACTTTCTCATTGGATTTGTACAGCCTTATCGTCAACACCTCCATGTTTTTCTTAAATTTTATTTTTCAATTTTTCTCCCCTTGATATTTATTATACTTTTCCCTTTTCTGAAGCTTTGCCTACGAATTCTCACCGACCAACATCAAAAGCTTCCCGCAAATTGACCGCACGTCTTGACCACAAAGGTCAGGCAGGCATTCAATGGTTCCCGCTTCTGTCGCGGTTGCTCTTTTTTGTAAAACTGCAAGGCGTCCCGCGATACACAAAAATGATTTCTAGCTAGCGGACATTCGTTTTTCCCACTCTTTTCAAAGAACGCCAAAGATGAAATTTATATGTTCGACTTTCACCAAGATTTCTTTTAACTCTTCCGAGCGCAACGCTTAAAATTATTAATAAATTTCCTGTCCCGA
>JAWZYV010004942.1:0-11296 GCA_038373885.1 Cheiracanthium punctorium
TGAACGCGTTCCATTTTTTTGGAATGCACGTACCGTTCAAACTCCCTTAAGGGTTTTCACATGCGCTGAGCATTTTGCGACGGGATGAAAATGGACGCTGCCATCCGAAAATTTCGAGTTTTTGTACCGATAACTGTAACTGTGAGCACCAATTTAATGCCCTTCACAGAATTGCGAACTCACACCGCAAAGATCTGAAACCAGCACAATCTTCTCCCAGCTTTAAATATTTCGGTGCTATTTTTGCTCTTTCGGAGCGAATTAAGTTGAATTTTTTTAAAGTTTGCATACCTCTGAATAACTATATTTATCCGAAATCTCATCTCGATCAATTAAGCGGATCCAGCAGTAGTTTCAACGCAAGTGCCTACCTGATTCTCCCCTCCCCCTCCTGTTCAGTATACTAACATTTCAAATACAATTACAGTATGCTTTATCCCTCTCTTTTACATAGGCGTTTTTCTTAAGTAAAATTTCTTTTCACCACTTTTATGCGATATTTGTTAAATTAATTTGGAGAGAAGCTCTTCAATGTCCATTTTTTCTCGCTGGATCAGATATGTTGACGATACTTTCTTTCTAGTGGATTCCATTTGTGATACGGCTAATTTAATGTCATGTTAATTCTGTTGATTTATGTATCCAGTTTACTTTAGAAGAAGAATGCAGAAACTTTACCTTTTCTTGATGTCTTAGGTTTCTAAAGATCCTAAGAGTTTCTCAACTTCGGTTTTTCCATAAACTCTTTTTTTTTTTTTTTTCTTACCACCTCATGTCCTCTATCATCCTAATCAGCAAAAACTTTCTGTTTTTTACACGTACGTATCCCGTGCTACCAAAATTTCAACTGAGTTATCTTCTTTTTAATACTGGGGGTAATTACCTAAAATTTTTAGCAATCGCTCGTAGTTTTAGCCTCTCTTATTGATAAGAAGGGATCTTTCTAAATATGCTAAGTTTAATTCTTTTTTTTACTCTTATTAGTATTTTTAATCAATTAGTCGTGCTTCAAATGTGGTACAGGTAATTGATTTAAATAACTAATCTGTGTATAAGCTTAAAATTTCTCCCACCACCGTAAGACCGGTATTGATTTTGATGTGTATAGGACTTATAGTTTTTCTACAGGGCTGCAACGAAGATTTCCTTTACATTATGGCCTATGGGGGGGCGGGGAAATTCTTGAATGTGTGCTAGCGTTTAAACGGTACATTCGATTAATCTCAACCGGGGAATTCGCTATTAGTAACGGGCCTGCGCGTGTATTTCGACGAGTCATCGAAAGAGGCCTACAGATGCTCGCGTCTTCCCGTATACATCAAGCAATTTTTAAGCTTTCCGATGCTTTGAAACGTTATTTAATGTAGTTTTAAGTCATGAAATTGTTACTAATTCAAGTACGAACTCATTGACAGTTTCTTTACTATGATACACGTGGACATTAAAGTAAATAGATGCATGTAATTTGAAGGAAAAACAAAGTAGTGTTCACTCTCATGATTCATTATTTTAGCTTGATTTTTAATACACAGGAACAAATTAAGCTGACTTTTAGTATACATTAAAGTAAACGAATACACAAATGATACAGACATTTTTATGCATTTCTTTATACTGTATGTTTAAGTTTCACATTTTCAAAGCAGTTACAACCATTTTTACTTTTAAAATAAATTTAACTAATAGTTATTAAATTTTCATTTATTAAATTTTGTTCGGTTAATATATTAACAGAATATATGACGAGGAGCTGAAATAGAATTTAAAATATTTGATATTTACAATTCACGTATAAAAAATTTAAGTACTGATATACTATTTAATTTTTAATCTTCTGTAAGGCGTAGGTATCAGAAGAATGTTTGCTATAATTATAAGTACAACCTGTGCACTGCATGTCCTTGGTATTTACATGAAAAATAATGTAAATTAATTTAACGAGAAACATTTAGAATAAATTAGACAATAAAGGGTGTCCCATAAATAGTAGGGGGGAAGATAAAAAAGGGTAGATAAAATATATCAAAAGGATTAAGAATCACGTAACAGTGTATGATCAAACACGTTTGTTAACTGTTTTTATTTTGGTTAGTTCAAATGAGCTTATTTATCGAAAATTTTACCATTCGAAATGAAAATGATTTATAATTTTCAGTGTTAGTTCCATATATTTTTTCTTCTCCAAAGAAAAATAATAAATTTTAGAAAACCATACTAGGAAATGCCACTAATATTCCAACACCTCCTTTTTTAAGTTATTATTAACTGGTGATTGAAAACAAATGTTTTCGTCCCTGCATTGCTGTATATTAGGGTTGTAGCTTTTAAAAAAAACTTAAAAAAAAACACCTGCTCCCTTTGAATACGAATTAAGATAAACTAACAGCTCTAGGACTCGAAAAATTTCAAGATCCCTTTTCACAAGTTGCGCGAAACACTGTAGTAAACTAAAAACAAACGATCCCTGAATTAATTACTTTTTATTATAGCCATTACCTAATGTAACTTTGAATTTGAGCATAACGAACGCTTATACAAAATATTATTTTCAATTAAAGTTTCAAGATAAAAATGTGCAAAAATTAATAACATATTTTACAGTACTTCTGCACTGAAACCAATATCACACATTTAGTGCATTTATAATAAATGATAAATGACATTTTCAATTGAAAGAATTAAACAGATAAGAATGTCTAACCAGTATTACAACGCACGCTTATTTACTAGAATAATAAACTACTCAAGTTAAACGATTTCAGATTAAAATAATTTATAAATAACGCATGAATATTAATTCACAAAACATGCTTTATATCCTATAAATTTGTAGAATTTCTAAATAAGTTAAACCAGTGTACACTTACCTTTACATTCAGAACTGAAAGTTCGAATTCTTTGTAGATTTATTTCCATAAAAAAAAGGGGGCAATCTTCAAATATCATTACCTACATCTAAATCAGCTTGTCATTAAATCACTATGGCAAAACTATAACAAAATTGTTTTTTAATTATAAAATAAATTAACGTTTATAATCTCAAATCGCATACAATCGAACAGCGCAAATGTAAATATTAGGCCTCAATGATTCAGTCATTTCTTCCGGCGGCAACGAACAATCAGGCCCGGTTGCTAATACCGACGGCCCCGTCTCAACTTGGGTATATATGTTATAAATCACCATCGTAAGACCGGTATTGATTTTGATGTGTATAGGACTTATAGTGTTTCTGAAAGGCTACGACAAAGATTTCTTGTGCATTATGGACTATGGGGAGAAATTATTGAAAGTGCGCTAGCGTTTAAACGGCGCATTCGATTTGGTTCAGGTTCAGAAGTGCACTTTCAAGGACGGAAAGGATCAAGAATTCGCTCCGTCTGATCGAATTTCGCTCGTTCGAATTAACCCTTTAACGCGCAGGGTTCCCTCTCTGGGAACACCAAACTCTGACGTTTTGACTTTTGGCAGTCACGAAGAATAGATTTGATTTCTATAAAAATAGTTGCGGGTGACATAGCTAAAACGAGAATCCTTTACTTTTTAGCATTTCATTTTCTGTAAAAAAATGCTCACGATTATTTTTAACAGCACTGACATCTGCTCAAAAATGGAAGAATGCGAGAACAGCTGCATAGATTGCCCAATGCTGAAAAAAGGTCAGCCGTTGCCATCGCTCGACTTAACTAACAGCAAGATGGCGGACGATCGAAACGTTCATCGCGTGCCACAGATCTAGAGACCCATTTTTTGACGCAGCTGTCTGTGCCGGCACACCACAGTCCTGATTGATGAGTACCTACTATTGTATTATTTGTGTTATTTAACACAGTTTTAATTATTTCAACTTTGAAACTGTTAAAAAAAGCAAACGATCGTTTGATTCACATAATGCTATTAAAGAAGTCATTTAATGTCTTTCGATAAAATAAAATTATAGCAACTGTAACCCGAATAAATTTAATTAAAATACTTTTAACACACAGAAACATGATTTTCGTAAAATGAGTCCAATGATTTCGCGATCCCAATATCTGTGTTACGCGTCACCTATATTCTGGAAGCGGGAAAAAAAACAATCTTTGAAACATTTTTTCAAAGTTCAAACAACGAAGTGATATAGTTTAACTGCGTCCAGTACAATCAGAAAAGTAATAACAATTAAAGGTAATTTTCTGACCGAAAATATAAAAAAATAAGAAGAACCTCACTATGAGTTTTTTTTTTTTTTCTTTTTTTTTTTTTTTTTCTTCTTGAGATGAACAGCTAGGAATATAATCTTTATGATTACATTCATTGATTACATTCATGATTGCATTCAAAGGCTTGCAAATTATGAAGAATTTCGGAAAGAAAAACAACAGGTGCTGTCCAGACTGAAAAATATGAATTTTTTTATCGATTTGTTTCATGATAAAACTTGTTCGACATTCTTTTAAACAAATGAGAGGTTAATTTTTTATATGCTCCCACACATGCACATAACCTATGTTTTCCCGAAATATATTTTCCCTCGATTTTTCTCAGGTCATTATCCGCTTCCGCCCGGCAAAGTCTAATGGATCAAATCCATTAAGATCCAAAGAGTGTTATTTGACTTAACCTTTTATTTTCGGTTGTGTTGATATAGAAGCCATCGTTCATGCATCAGTTATTTCAGAGGCGTAGCCAGAGGGGAGATACAGACATACCCCCCCCCCCCCTAATATGAAAGAGACAGACTTGGGAAAAGGAATCTTATCCCAATTTTTGAAAATTGATATATGTATACTGTTACGAACTTTTGGGGTAACCTGCTGTTCTGGCTTTTAAAATAGTTCAAAATTCGTTTTCTACGCGTCAAACAGTTAAAGTTTGCTTTTTGTTGCATCAACGAGAGCACAACGTTAGTGCACAACGAGAACGCGAGATACGGAGTTTTGGGTTTCCGTATTGGTTTGAATAGCATTTTCTAGAAACCTCGAGAAATATTGGTCCTAGGTATTCGGTAATCTCGCTTTAGGGGTCTTATTTTGGTGCCAGATTTGGCGATATTTCTCAGAAAGTCGCCAAGCTTGGCGATATTTTGGTCGTTTGGCGCGATTTTCCCAAACGGTCTTGTAAAGTTGGTTTTTCTGCCTTAAAATCACATAATAGGCTAATGATTCAGCTATATTTCTATGACGTAATCAAAACGCGATTGTACGGAAACTCGTTAGAGGGATCCTGAGTTTTTAGGAATGCACGTCCTAAAGTATAAAAGGAAGTGAGCTGCCCCGATTCAGTCTGTGTGAATCGAGCTTCGGATGAATACGGTGCTTTGCTCAATGAACTGTGTGATAGAAGCGATGTTTTCGCGCTTGTTTATTAAGCTTTTTTTTAAGTGCTGTGTGTAAATTCTTGATTGTTGAGTCATGAGGGACTGTTAGTGTTATCCCTCTTATATTTCCACTGATTTTTGCCTGTGGAAGTGTTTTATTTTGTGTGAATATTACAGCATTTGTGTAAGCTTCGGTACTGACTGGACTATTATAAACAAGCGACTGGCCGTTAGTGCCTGTGAATTTTGTACAGCTGATTGTTCGACAAAGTTCTAGAAGCAATAAAGTTTGTGTTCCATCCTGAGAAGTGGACTCTTTTCTAGAACTTTCTACACCAACTGGACTTCAGAACGACGAACCCAGGAAACAAGCAGAGTTTTCTGCAGCAATATTTACACTAGCCGCCTCCAGTTTGTCCGCCATCATAATAAAAGTTGTTCCGAGAGAATCCTGTCTCTTACCGGCTACCCTGGCAATGAAATCTCTCAGATTCTGATTGGAATTTAAATTTAAGATGGTTACAAACAGGGGCGGCCCTAGAGTAAGTGGCGCCCTCTACTAACGTAAAAAAGACGACCCCTTTCATGCTCTACTTAGTTTTTGAGTTCCAACTGACGCCCCTTCGAAGCCGTAGCCCCTATGCAATACTTACCTTGCTTACCGTGTCGGGCCGCCGCTGATTACAAAAATAAGATGGTTTAGTGATAAAAACCCAAAAAAAAGGTAAAATTATTTTCGTCCTATGTTAATTCTGAAGAGCTTCTGGATATACATTATCCGTTATCAAAAAACGGTAAGAAAAAAAGAAAAGAAAATCGAAACACTTTCCGATTTTAAATACGCACTAAAGCGTATATTAGAAGCGTAACTAATATTAGAAGTGTATCATAATTTATGCGTCCTCCCTGTTTTTCTTCCTTATTCCATTATGTTGGAAACTGTCTCATTATGCATGAGTGTGCCGTATTTTTCTTCCTTGTTCCATAAAACACATCTTTGGAATCGAAATCTATCTCAAAACTCGCCTACTAAAACTTTTTCATAACCTTGGCCAAGCATATTAACTATACTTCATCGTTTTAAATACCGTTTGGAATAGGCATCATAGTCCATGAGTGTGCGATGTTCGTCTTTCTTAGTAAATAGAATGTACAGTGGTGGCCAAAATTGTGGACACTTTTGGAAATGTTTAGGTTTTCTAACTTTGTATGCTTATAGGAAGTGCTACGTTTCACAAAATGCAAACTCATATATCATTTTAAAGAAAATTTAATACTGATTTCAATACACAAAACTAAATTTAAATGTGTGCAATAGAATAAAAGTTAAAATTACTTTAATTTGATATACAAATACAGTGATGTAGGGGATTGTAATTTCTAACTTTCCAGGTAATCTCTGTTATTTTTCCGAGCTTAAAACTCTCGTCAGCTCAATGAAACATCGATATGAGCTGTAATAAAATTTTAAGGCTACCAGGGCCGGCCCAAGGGGGGTGCGAATGTAGGCGATCGCCTAAGGCCCCGCGCTTATAGAGGCACCGCACCTGGGCCATTTTATTGCTATCTCATAAGACATGATAGAGAAGAGGCCCCGCTCTTGCGCTTCGCCTGGGGCCCGGCATGCCCCTCGGGCCGTCTCTGAGGCTACCCTACAAACTAGCGACAATTCACTGCAATTTTCAATAACTAATGCATCTCGATAATTATTTCCGTTTAACATTTTTTATATTGGAAATATTTTAATTTTGCTTTTTGTATTGAAATCAGTATTAAATTACCTTTTAAATGATATAAAAGAGTTTGCATTTTGTGAAACGTAACATTTTTTATACGTATACGAACTTAGAAAAGAAAAAATGTTTCCAAAAGTGTCCACAATTTTGGCCATCACTGTACCTTTGGAACCGAAATCTAACTTAAAATCATCTACTAAAACTGTTTTACAACCTTCGCCAAGAATAATCCAACTATCCTCTACCATTTTAAATACTATTTGGAAAGTGTACCATAATCTATGAATGTACCTGTTTTCCTTCCTTGTTCCATAAAACACTTCTTCGGAATTGAAATTTAAATTAAAATCACCTATTAAAACTATTTTACAATCTACGCCAGGCATTTTCTAACAATACTCGTAATATATTTATAGTAAATTGTCGCGCTTTGGCATCATTATTCATGAGAGTGATTTAAAAAAAAAAAATTAAAATATATTTCTAACATCCTTTTTCTGGATGTAATGTAATAGAAATAGGATGGGGAAAAGCTGAGCAGAAAAATGCACAATTCGAACTGAATGAAAATTTCAAAAACTCATTCAGATGTATTCTTTATCCACGTCAGGCGCAGCACACGATAAAATGACGTTTAGTCATAATTTTAGCATCATTTAAGGATATTCTAAAAGGTTGCGCCATCTGTCGGAGATTTCGTAAAATAAAAACTCAATTTTATTTTATTTTATTTATTTTTTTAAAAAAATAAAAGATACGTGTTTTTTTAATATTATAGCAACAGTGGGTCTTTTTCGAGCGATGAAAAGTAGCCTGAATGTTAATCCAGGACTTTAACTGTCTTTATTCCAAATTTCATCTAAATCCATCAAACCGTTTCAGCGTGAAAAGTAACAAATATGCATACAAACATTGGCATTTACATATTATCAGAATAGGATTAGAAAATGGTTTCGAATTCATTACTGAGTTCTTTCTGTAACATGAATTTAACATTTTAATATGAGTTTTTTAGCGTCAATTTAAAGCTGTGTTAAAATTTGTCGCAGCATGAAATAAATGTAAATACCACTTGTTTGAGTGTCATCGCTATTAAAAATAAACACTTTTTAAATATTGCATTCACACATACTACATTCTCCTAAATTTAGTAATATTGCTTAAAATACAGCTTTTGGTCAAAATAATAACACGACATTACATACGTAATATTACTTCGCTTCGAAACTATTGCCTATATTAATTAAGAAATAGTATTCTAAGACAATCATGTATCAGACAATCATCAATCAATTAAAGCACATCTGAAATCAGAAATTATTATATCTGACGTTTATAAGTCTATATATTTAATTTTTTAAAGTTCTGCTAATTCAACGATCTCCATTTTCTTAGCTGTCTTGGTGGAAATATAAATAACCTGAGATGCGCAGTTACCGAGTGTGTGTTGCGCCGTCTGTATGACACAACGGCGTTATCCCACTTGATACTTACCTATTATCCCGGTGGTCATTCCCGCCAAATTATTTTTTCGTAATATGTGCTGAAAAACCTTTACCAATCGTATTCGGAACCATCAATAGTTTCACGCGTCCGGCATTGTATCTTGGCAAAAAATCGCTCCTCTTGGCGGACCGCCGGGATAATACGTAAGTACCTCTCACTTTCTGAGAGAATTGTCCCCTCCTATAAATTTAACTACATGTTTTAACGTTGGATTACGTTCCTCCATAGCGGTCCTGTATAAAGTAAAATAATTTTTCAACGTCTTTGTAAGTTTCAATATTATACTGTTTGTAAACTACTGCACTACTGTTTGAAAACTGCCTCAACTACTCGAGGTATCTTAACCTCGCAGTTAAACCGTACGTCATATATTATAAAATGCCTGACATAAGCATACTCTGCAACACTAACGTCCTATTAGCAATAAGAGCGTTTCTAAATAGCTCCTCGCGATTACACAGCTTGATGTTTTTCACGAGATAGAACCATGGAAGCTTTATAAGGTGTCGCTATATTGCACACATGGGTATTTAAATTGGTACAGCTTGGATATTTTCTGCCACGTCGAGATGAAATGTTTTGTGGTGCTAAATGCGCTAATCTGAAAGAATTATGCATAAATTACATATACATGGAGAGGTTCCTTAATGGTAACTATACTACTAATCCGTAAATGGCAAAAAATCACCATAGAATAAAAAGATCCCATTTGTGCCAAATATCTAATCTGTTTCTTTAAATTGAGCATTGAAGAGGGAAAAGCGAAGATACATAGTATTAATATTATAAGTAATAGGTAGTATTAATAGATTTGTAAGGAAAATAATGATAAATCACAATGTACCACGTTAATAAATATTTAAAGGAGTTAAAAGTGCTGTATTCATGCTTTTACAACGGTTGTCTTACAGCTAACTAAATGATAAGTAATTGTTTTTTGCGTTTATGTATTTCGCAGTAATTTCAACAAAAATGATTGTTGACCTTTTTACTGTCCGAACATGTACCATGTAAGGAAAATATTGTAATCTTGAGAAAATTCGACTTCGAGATTTTGGTGTATTGACACGTTTTGAGGTATTCTGAATTCATTTATGCTATTTTTACGAGATGTACGTATGTATATGTGTGTGTGTGTATGTATGTATGTATGTGTGTGTGAATGTGAGTGACCACGATAGCTCCTAAACCGGGCATTCGATTAAGATCAAATTTGGTATATATGATACAAACCACCGTCACAAGAACGGTATTCATTTTGGTGTGTATAGGACTTATAGTTTTTCTAGAGGGCTACGACAAAGATTTCTTTTACATTATGGCCTATGGGGGGGAATTCTTGAAAGTGAGCTAGCGTTTAAACGGTACATTCGATTGAGCTCCAATTGGGTATATATGTTATAAATCACCATCGTAAGACCGGTATTGATCTTGATGTGTATAAAACTTATAGATTTTCTACAGGGCTACGACAAAGATTTCTTTTACATTATGGCCTATGGGAGGAAATTATTGAAAGTGCGCTAGCGTTTAAACGGCGCATTCGATTGAGCTTTAGTTTGGTATAATGTTTGAATTATTCATCGATTAAAATTTATTTAAATGCTTGATAATGATCTTAATTGTAAGTGTTCGGAAAGTCGAGTGGAGTTACTCCACATTTTTAGCACCAGAGTGCTATTAATTTAAACCTTGCTTTTTGTGTAGACATGATTTTGGTACAATTTTCGCGTCGAGTCACTTTTGAAATGTGTTTGCCAGATAACGTGGAGGGGGGGGGCGTGAATAAACTGTTCAAAGTAGCACAAGGTTTGTAATTTTTGATAATTGATCGCTAAATTTGGCGCCAAAACGCGACAATTTATTAGAAATATATTTCGAGTATAGTTAGAAAACGCCTGGCGAAAATTGTTAAGCAGATTTGGTGGCCGATTTTAATGCAGATTTCTATTCCGAAGAAGTGCTTTGTGGAACAAGGAAGGAAATCATGGTACACTCATTGATTATGATGCCCATTCCAAACAGTATTTAAAATGTCTACGCGATATAGTTGGAGTATGCCTGGCGAAGATAGTAAAACAGTTTCAGTAGGCGATTTTAAGTTAGATTTGTATTTCAAAGATGTGTTTTATGGTACAAGAGAGTGTATTCCTATTTTAACGCTCCCACTCTCGCCAATCTAAAAAATCCCCGCACTTTCGCGGACTTTGCAGTCATCTTTGCTATCTCTAGGAGTTATGCACAAGTTTCAACACTCCCAAAAGGAACTAGATAAAAACTAAAATGAACAAATTAGCGATAAACGCACCAGTTAAGGAATTTGAAGACACTTAATTATTACAACTATATGAATTGGCAACCCAAAATAAATAAAAATGTAACGAAATGCTGTACGAAATCGCCCTTTTAATTCCAAATTACGATTGTCATATAAATGCAAAAAATCGCTATGGCAGCTACATAATGTTTAATTATCGCCACCTTGGCGAGAGTCGGTGCGTTAAAGTAGGAATCAACCCAAGAAAGACAAACACGGCATACTCATAGATTATAATGCACATTCGAAGCAATATTTAAATCGGTGAAGTATAGTATACTTGGCGAAGACTGTAAAATAGTTTTAGGAGGCGATTTTGAGATAGATTTCGATTCCAAAGATGTGTTTTATGGAACAAGGAAGAAAAATACGGCATAGTCATGAATGATAAACTTTCCAACTTAATGGAATAAGAAAGAAAAATAGAGACAACCCATA